>JACEFZ010004784.1:100000-129262 GCA_014155875.1 Cepaea nemoralis | reverse complement strand
GGAAATTTTCCCTTTTTTCAGGAATTGTCTGATTGTTCACCAGACAACACGATTGAGGTTGGCGATGAAGATGATCGATTCATTCGCTGAGCTGGCGTGCTCGTCAAAATTTGTCCCGTCTTGCTTTTGTTTACATTGTGCCGCCTGGACACAGTTGATGACCGCAAGTTGGAGGACATTTTGGCAACATAGGCAGCTCGATAAGGCAAGGAATAAAATAATATTGCAGGCTTTTCTGTAGGTCGTGCGTGACGTTTAACTTGCTAGCCATGCATGGTTAATTCTCACGTTGTCGTAAATCGATAGTTGGTAAAATTCAAACATGGGTGATCTTACCGTCACGATTCACAAAGAAATCCTCATTTAACTAAATACACATTCACATAAAGTTGACATTTTGAGTTGTATGTAAATCCAGCTTTAAACGAACAAAATGATGGAGTAAATATACGCGCAGGCCTTTCTGTAGAAGGTGCGTGGTGTTTATCACTTGTTAGTCACGCATGGCAAATTCTCACGTTGTCGTGAATAGATAATTGGTAACATTCATAAATTGGTGCTCTTACGGCCACATAAAATAAAGAAACTCTCATTTCATTAAATAAACAGTCGCATAGACTTGAACTGTTGAGTAGTATGTAGATCCAGTTTAGAACGAACACAATGATATACACAGCATCGCGATTGAATTGAGTAAAAGAAGAAGAAGAAGAAGAAGAAGAAGAAGAAGAGGAAGAAGAAGAAGAAGAAGAAGAAGAAGAAGAAGAAGAAGAAGAACAAGAAGAACAAGAAGAACAAGAAGAACAAGAAGAACAAGAAGAACAAGAAGATGTGTTGCCCATGCTGCATGATCCCTCTCTCTGCCTGCCTAGTTCACTCCAGAGGAAAGTTGACATCTATACACCTGGAACAAGACAAGCTGCAGAAGCTGCCATATCAGCAAAGCAGTGCTCTAACTGTCCTCCTGTCGGAGCTTCGATCCTAGACCATCTGCCAACTAAGGCTTAGGGCCTGGTCTGTCCTGCCATGACAATTTGTCTTTAGGTTGCATTTCCTCGCACCAGGATAAGGCTTGTACCCTTCCAATTGCGTTCTTCCGCCGGTAGCCGGTGGCACAATGTGGGGTGTCGGGTTTGGTAAGCGCCGCCCAACATTCGGCATATATATATATATATATATATATATATATATATATATATATATATATATATAGTATATATATATATATATATGCAATATAATAAAATACATTTTGATATAATATAATATAATATAATATAATATAATATAATATAATATATAATATAATATAATATAATATATAATATAATATAATATAATATAATATAATATAATATAATATAATATAATATGTATATGTACGTCATTGTGGCTGTATGCGTGTATGTGTGTGCGTGTGTGTGTCCGTATGCGCCCGTGATGTGTGTGTGTGTGTGTGTGTGTGTGTGTGTGTGTGTGTGTAAGTGTATGTGTCTGTTGAAACATGGCAGTCACAAGAAATGGTATCACCACAATATTTATTTCTCTTTTCACTATTTCAGAAATCTAGAATTACCTCAAGCCTGTCGAAAAAGAGGATCCTCGTGAAGTAAGTTCTCAAATATGTCGCTTGGGCGTATAACAAGCTTGTGTGAATCATAAGACATACAGTAAAAGCCCAGAATGCAGTTGATGACATTATCGCTTTCCATGGTGTGTCATGCCTTTCCTATGTACAGAATTAGTACAATGGTTATTAGTTAACTAATCTCGATAAAACATGCGGAATTTTGTATTTCCTGAAGAGTACGTTAAATATAAAAGACCCCTTTTCAGGCCAGGAGACGTTTTCTGTATGTGGTACTAACCCCATAGTTGTAGACCGTTTGGTGTGATGTAGATAATATCATAGCCGTTCTCTTGCTAACACCAGAGTAAATGCTATCATTTATGACATCACACAAAATTAATTTACCACTAAGCCAAAAAAAAAAAAGCCTAACATACTTTGAAATACTCAATCGCAGCCAACCGTTCAAATACAGCGTGGAACACACCCAGAAAACTGTGAAATCGTGGACTGGTGGCATTGCAAATCAAGGGCTTATTATTGGGGCCTTGAAGATAGGTGAGGAAAACAGCGAGCAAGATATAAGTTCAATGCATTGTGACGCACCTTTTGGTGAATCGTCTCCATTACAGCTGTTGGAGTTGGCAGTCGAGTATTCTAATATTACTGCATCTCTTTGTTGTAGAAGACGGGTAACGCACAAGAGTGTGTCAAATAAAGGTACCGGTTTCCGAGTATCTAAGTATCTCATTAAATATAATTGTCAAATGTTATGGTAGGCCCTATATTCAACACTACTATATGGCGCAGAAGTCTGCACAATGAAAAGCAATTAGAATGTCGACAAGAGACCCTGGAGATGTGGATATACATCGTCTTGTGCATTATTCCTCTTCAACTAAAACGAGATGCAGTAATATGACAATACTGCTACTAATACACGCAGGAACCTCCTATCGGTCTAGGAATATGTTGCCAGTCTCTCCCACTCTTTAACAGATGACAAGCGCAGGTGTTGAACCCTTGTTCGACCACGTTCATGACTTTATCAGCATAGTCTTCTAGAGCCTACACTAACGTTGTTAGAATGCAGACATATTAGCTTGCTTGCTTGTGTTCGTTGGCTTGAGCACCAACGCGAAGTCCTGTATGTCGGATGGAGGCATCCTGTTGCTCAACATCAGTGTGATGTAATACAGGACCTGAGGTTTGCGTGAGTATCCGTTGTCCCATGTCTGGCTTATTGGTGTGCAGACTGGTGGTTCCTGGCCGTACAGGCAGACTCTCTCCGACTTAGGAGGAATCGGCGATACTACTGACTTTAGCCAGGACCCCGCTCGACGAGGACGCGTCAATAGGTCTTGGCCAGTGTATAACCCGGCCCTGGTGCCTTGGAAACACCTCTGCGACTCAGCAGACATATTTCTTAATACGGTTAATTAGGCAATAGATCTACAGCACACTCTTTCGCGACGGGTAACATTAATCTGTATATATTTTCGTCCTATTTAGACCGTTGCCTTTATCTTTGATGTTGGCCTTTATACCGTCCAGTAATGTGATCGAAAAGACACACTGGAAATAAACTGCTACAGCAAGATCAGACAGACACTAGTCATCAGATGCCGATATAAAGAGAGTAATAAGACTAAAAGAGAGACCACTGATATGATATGACAGAATCACCAATGTAGAAGTTTTGGAGAGATCTAAACAAATTCCATTGAACTAATAGGTTAGAAAAAGCTCACGGATAAGACGCACGTTGAGAAAACCTATTAATAGAAAATTGTTCCCTCAAACCTGTCACTGTCAATTACTGCCTATATAGTGCCTTGCGGTGTATGTCGGGATGGAGGGGGGAGGGGGGGGGTCTTGAGCCAAAGAAATTAAGGCCGCCTGGCTTGGACAGCCGACGCGGCGAATTGTGCAGGTTAGGAATTTCTGTATGTCCCCGACAGAAAGAAATCCACACTTTACCGAGGATTAGACCCCGTGTCTCCCGAAGAAGAATCCGGCATTCGGCCAGCCCCTCCTTCACATCAGTCGGGGAAAAAGAAGTAGAGGAAGATCTAAAAGTTTATGGGGAAGCAAATCAGAGACAGATACATAATATCGGAAGGACATGGAGGGAGCTGCAAAAGACAGCAAAGGATAGGAAGATTTAAGAAGTAGAAGAAGGAGGAGGAGGAGGAGGAAGAGGAGGAGGAGGAATAGAGGAGGAGGAGAAGGAGGAGGAGGAGGAAGAAGAAGAAGAAGGAGGAGGAGGAGGAGGAGGAGAAGAAGAAGAAGAAGAAGAAGAAGAAGAAGAAGAAGAAGAAGAAGAAGAAGAAGAAGAAGAAGAGGAGGAGGAGGAGGAGGAGGAGGAAAAGAAGAAGAAGAAGAAGAAGAAGAAGAAGAAGAAGAAGAAGAAGAAGAAGAAGAAGAAGAAGAAGAAGAAGAAGAAGAAGAAGAAGAAGAAGAAGAAGAAGAGTTGAGTTGAGTTGAGTTAAGAACCGACATCAGTGTACTCAGGACATTCCCATACTTGCTCAGTCCCCTCGTTCAACAGCCAGCGAAGATTCATACTACTAATCGTTCCCACCGCTATCTGATTAAAAGTTCTCCTGGTCTTCCCTCTCAGTTTTGAGATTCTTCCAGAACCCCTGCCGATCCCCCGCAATCTCATTCTTTCCACATATAGGTTCTCAATCTGTTCCTCCGCCTTCTCCACCTGGTCCCACAAGCGCACGACCACCTCCCCCTTGTCCATAGGCAAGATACCACCAAGAGGTGCATTCCCTGCTAGCCTATCAGCCTGTTCATTCCCCCGTACACCCGCATGGCCAGGGCAAAATATCCATACAATTCTCACAATCTGTGACCTCTGAAGCGACGAGAGCCATTCCACACGAAACATTCCTTTCTCCACCTCTCCACCTTCTTTGAATCCGTAATGAACACAACGTGTGTTGCAGTAGTCTCCTCTAGCCACCGGAATGCCGCTGTTACTGCCTCCACCTCCATTCTTATGCTGGAGGTCGTAGTCTCATATGCCAGGCTCTCCTTTTTCAAGACTCGCCCATTAGCCTTTGCAATAAAGCCCCAGCCACTACGTCTGTTTCTCACCACTGACCCATCGGTGTAGATGACTATGTCATCTTGATGTGTGTTACTCTGGATCAGCTGTTGCACTTCAAACTCAGTGCGGTCCGCTGCCCATTCTCTGCACTCAGGACCCAGTGTTGTTATTATACTGTGCCAGTCCGTCATGTCATCCGGAACTTCAACCCACTCTCTTCCACGATTGATGGTCTCTAGATCACACACCTGACTTATATAAAGTTCTGCCTGTGCCATTGAGGACCTGCCTCGTCTTAGTCTATGACCCTTTACCATATCAATTGCTGCATGCAGCGGGTGATCCCTGTCTGCGGCAACTCTCAGGTACGATTTGGCCTGAAGGACCCTATGTCTATCCGTCATTATAGGTAGCGCTAGGATATGCCTCATGCAGATACTTGGTGTGTCCTTTGTGCACCCCAGTATTAACCGCATGGCAGCATTGTGTAAGCGCTCCAACCTTTCAAGCTGGCTTTTTGATACTGTCAACAGCCCCAAACCATACTCAATTACATAAATTATTAACTGCTGAAAGAGCCTGTACAGCATCCTCTGATCTACCCCGGCTGCTGCCATAGCCCTCAATGCATTAAGTCTCCTACCAGCCTTCACCACCAAATCCTCCACATGATCCTTAAAAGACAAACACCTGTCAAAGGTGATACCCAAGTACTTCAATTTACTCTCTCGACTAAAAGAACATCCATTCAACATAATACCTGGGACGTCTTCCTTGACGATCCGGTTATCCAGGGAATACCACACAACCAATGCCTTGTCTGGGCTTAAAATGGCCCCTGCGTCCTTGCACCACTTCGTCACCTTGTTTACCGCCACTTGTACGTCTTTCGCCAAACTGGCCCTGTATCTGCCTTGTCTGTACACCAGCACATCATCTGAAAATGTCAAGTTTCTACCCACACCTGGTGTCTCAATAGCTGCGATTTTGCTGGTGTAGACATTAAAGAGCATCGGGGACAAGGCAGATCCCTGTGGCAACCCAGGTGTAATAGTACATGGGTCAGAAGTCCAGGTACCCATGCGCAGTGGAACCTTACGCTCATAAAGGACTGCCGCAACCCATCCAACAGTGTATGTATTAACCGATCAGAGATAACCCTGTTATACGCATCATCCAGGTCAAGAGCTACCGCCACTGTTTCCTGTTTATCCTGGAAGCCCTCGTAGACATCAAATGCAAAAGTTGCAGCATTGACCCAGGTGTCCTTTCCAGGCCGGTAGCTCCCGAGTCCTTGGGGAAGCAGATTCCAACTTTCCAAATGTTGCTGGAGCCTGCGTGCTACTATCTTTTCGAGGACTGCCATACGTGTTTTGCAGGGTTATGATTCGGTATCCATTAAGTCTGCAGTGGTCCTTACCTGGCTTTGGGAGTGGGATCATGTAGCTATACAGCCAATCGTGGGGTATTTCCGCCGTATTGATGCTTAGGTTGAAACAAAGAGCCATCTCCTTTAAGTCCCCATCATTTATGTTCCTCATATGGGAGTACCTCACCCCATCTGGACCTGGCGCTGTGTCTTTAGCCCGCTTCAGTACCCGTCTAATGTCCTCTACGTTAATCTCACAGTCCTCCTTCCCAGTGACCCGTTACAAGTCTTCTCTGACGTTATCTTTAATAGCCCTATCTTGCTGATCCGTCAGTTTTAAAAATCGCGCAAGTAAAGCCTCCCCTATGTCCTTGTCAGTTGTCATAGGTCGGTTGTTATCATCATAAACGGTGTCATGTGTACCAGGCATCACCTGTCTCTTCATCTGCCGGTGCAGCATCCAGAATTTTCCCAATGTCACATCCCTACCGACTTCATTGATAAACTGTTCCCACTTAATCGTCTTTGCCTCTGCTGCCTGGAGTTTGAAATCCTGCCCCTTTACTTTTTTATACCTTTCAGCCTCTTCCAATTTTGCGTCAACTGAATTGGTTGCTTTCCGCACTCTCTGCCAATTCCTTATGGCCACCATCTGTTCCCTCCATGAATTCTCGACCTCTGGTGTCCACCATGGTGGTTGGGTAAAGATTCTTCTTGTTGGTTTGATTCTTCCCTGAGATCTTAGGCGCCTCAAGAGCGAAGAGTGATCGCGATCATAACTGAATGCCCTGCGAGCTCTTTAGCCCTAACTGTGCTGGACTTAGGTATCAGCACAGAACAGGGGAGGTGGTCACTGCCATTGTCTCCATGGACGCTCCATTTTATATCTGATGCCGTCTCTTGGGATACAAGCGCCAGGTCGAAGGCCGTATCAGGGTCCCCCGGTCTCATTGCTAGCCTAGTGGGTGTACCGTCATTTAGACAGACAACATCCATCTCAAGCAAGGCCTCAGCAAGGGCAGTACCCTGTCTGTTCTCTCCCGACCTGTCCCATTCCTTTGCGAGGGCGTTGAAGTCACCACATATCAGATACCTGGTATCTGGAGTGTCCACTGAACCTTTCAGTCAGTCCCAACTCTCTCTGCTTATGC
Source organism: Cepaea nemoralis (assembly GCA_014155875.1). NCBI lineage: Eukaryota > Metazoa > Mollusca > Gastropoda > Stylommatophora > Helicidae > Cepaea > Cepaea nemoralis. Next base: position 122,111 of record JACEFZ010004784.1, on the reverse strand, counting down.
AAGATTCCCCACTTACATATACATGTATCCGGTTCCACCTGTATCGGCCGATTTGTATCCGCATTCCCTGCACCTCTTTACTCTCCTGACCCCACCCACTCATATCCAGTATTATATTAGAAGAAGAAGAAGAAGAAGAAGAAGAAGAAGAAGAAGAAGAAGAAGAAGAAGAAGAAGAAGAAGAAGAAGAAGAAGAAGAAGAATTTTCTGGACGGGTTAAAGGACAACATCAAAGATAAAGACAACGGTCTAAGTAGGACGAAAATATATAAAGATTAATGTTACCACGTCGCAAAAGAGTGTGCTGTAGATGTCAAATGAACTGTATTAAGAAATATGTCTGCATTCTAACAACGTTAGTATAGGCTCTAGAAGACTACGCTAATAAAATCATGATCGTGGTTAGACAAGGATTTGAAACCTGCGCTAGCCATCTGTTAAAGAGTGAGAGAGACTGGCTACCCATCGCATTCATTTATTATAGCGGGGAATTCGTTGAAGAAAAGTTTACTTTTCCGCTGGTGTGAGCAGCGTTTGCCCTGGCAAACAGACAGGAGTTGTTTAGATCTACATGTAACTTATACTTCTACGCATGTTTACTTTAGCTTTAACCGTTTTTCCCACGACCATGACTAAACACATTTCACGTTGATTATATTGATTCATTCAGTTTTCAGAGATTCCCTTTACAGCTGCCTTATATTATTGAATGTCTTGTTATCTGACTTTATTCATCTCCATGAGTGACAGTATTTTCAAATGCTCTATCTATACATTATAAGCAATTGATTCGTAAGACGTAACCTGGCATTTTGTGTTAACGCATGTATGTCTTTAATGTATGCGACCTGCGGTTTCCCTAGTGTATCAGTATGTCCAGTTGTCCACTTTGTTCAGTATATCAGAAGACAAAATGGCAACATCCTTTTTCAGTAACTATTACCAAATTGCTTCATGTTGTCGATGGTATAATTTCTAAACATAACTTGTGTAACAACGTATACCATTAATATAACTTTTCTTTTCTAAGACTACTTTAAAATAACTTATTATGAGATCATATATATTTTGGGATCTGAAAATGCGAAGTATGAAAACTCTATCAGCAAACATGGGAAGACAATAAAATGCTCATGTACAAAGTTACATGGGTGTAAGCTGATTGCATTTTTCGCTGATTTGTAAAGCTAAACTTACTGCAACCTTCGTCAATTTTGTTAACCCCAGAACTAAAGGGATTCTTTATATTATTTTAAAAATAATAATACTTATCTTGAGAAGACACAACAATACAGCATTTATGGAAAGACCATAACAGGAAGCCGCTGTATTGTAACGACTAAACGCTCACAGGCCATACTGATGGTCCTGGGTTCTAACCGCATCGGGGTGGCTTCGAATTTTTAGAATTGAAGACCATATCTTCCTAGCCTAAAATGGGTATCGGGAAATATCTCGGGAAGTAAAAGCGGCTCGCGTGACACCGACCACATCAGCCATTGAGTCCTGCTTGGTGTATAAAAATTATGTTATCTCCACATGCTCTATGCGCCTTAGGCGTGTAAAAGACACTTTCACTTTACATGATGGAGTTGATGATAGTGTGTGTGTGTGTGTGTGTGTGTGTGTGTGTGTGTGTGTGTGTGTGTGTGTGTGTGACTGAGTTTCTATTTAAAAAGGGGTTACGGGGACAATTTGTAATCTCGAATACAGCGTTTGAAACACGGTTCCGGACGATTTGGAAGCAGACTGCCTTGCGTTGGTTTTCATACAGTGGTTATAAGTGCCCGGTAGTTCAGAAAGCAATGACAACCTACTGAATGCAAACTTGTCAAGAAATTATAAAACAGCCAACAAATTGATGGGGTTCACTGCGACGTCATGAAAGGATATACAACTAACTTAACTTTTTCTTACAGCGACTATTAACTTAAAAATATCAGTAAAAGCAGCAAATATACAACTGGCTTCTCATAAGTCTTTAGCCTGACCACGAAAAAATCAGCAGAGAAAATTGAAATTGAGTACATGTATAGCTCATTCAATTTGTAATGGACATATGAATGATCAATTTCCCTCATCAACTGGTTTTCCCGATATGGTGCATTGCACAATACACCCTATTGACCAGATCTGCACATTCAACGGTTTGTCGGAACAATGGAGGAATCAGACGCCATGACTGTGATAAAATTCTTGATGTTAAAGGGAAAACCACCTACATAAATACACAGGGAGATGTAGCCGGTGTTTGAGGAAGTCTGTCCTTCGAATGCTTCTGTAAAAAATTGGTGTTTGCATTTTAAGTGTGGCCGTTCCCAAGTTGCTTTTCTGCCAAGATCAGGACGACCGTCCTCGGAGTGCAATGATGCAAATGCTGCAAAAGTGAAGACAATCATAGACCAGGATAGGAAAATGACAATTGAAGAGATATCAAGTTCAGCAAAACTGAGTAAAAGTACAGTTTTTAGACCTTTACACAACAGACTGAACATAAGAAAAGTGTGTGCCCTCTGGGTCCCGCGCCTGCTGACATGTGAACAGAAACAAACACGGGTTGATTGCTGTGGCCAGTTGCTCAACATGTGGCGGTCAGAATGACCACGGTGATGGTAGATGAGATTTGGATGCACCGTTTTGACCCAGAATTCAAAATTGCCTGCATGCAGTGGAAAACCCTGGGCGCGCCAACACATGTCAAGTCAAGAGCACAACAATTCTGCAAGAAAAGTGATGCTGACTGTGTTTTGGGACGTCAAAGGTGTCATATTGAAAGATTACATGCTTCATGGCAACACGGTTAATTGGCAGTACTATGAAGATCTCCTTATGAAACTAAGAAAGGTTGTGACCAGAAAACGAGGGATAGCGCATACGCAAATTCTGCCTTTGCTTCAAGTCAACGAGCCCTCCCATAAAGCACGGGTTGTGCTGCAAACTGCCAACTATTTGAATATTATAATTCTTCCACACCCACCATATTCTCCAAATTTGGCTCCATCAGAATTTAAAAAAAAAAAAAAAAAAAAACAGCTGAAAGGAAATCGTTTTGACATTAATGAAGATGTCATACTGGCTTGTGATAACTGGTTTAGTTCGAAAAATAGGTTGTTTTATTATGAAGGTCTTGTCAAGGTCACGCCGAGATGGCAGAAATCTAACATCATGATACTCATTTTTGTTTACCTGTTAATTGTTAGTTGCACGTGTTTCACAAAACGTAGCACTCAACTCGTGCATTTTTACACTCTTTGTTATTTCTTTGTAAGTTTATGCTCAGTAGTTCGCCACTACTTTTTGAACGACCGGTCTTCATACCATTGTATGATAACCAGGCCAAGGCGGTATACTACCAAACCACCCACAGCTGTTTCTAAAACGGTAAGCGGGTTAGGAATTGCGTTCGCAACTCCTATGCCACAACGCCGGTTGTTGTATAAATACGATAGAAATATGGTCAGTAAAATGACATATTCTATTTTTACTGACAATTTTGTGGGATTCTATTTGGAGCTATCATGTTTACGTTAGTTCCATTTCCTTTTACATGGTTTGGCAATCAACCACATAATTTATTTTCTGCTGTTTATTTACTGAGAAATATTAGTTCAGTAGTTTGCCATTGCTTTCTGAATGGCCGATTCCTCATACCATAGAAATCAACGCAAAGCGATCTTGCCCTAAATCTTTCGCAACTGATGTCGAACCTAAGACTCGCGAATCACAATTCCCATGCCACAGCTTCGGATTACTACTTACGGACACACACAATCACCCTAATGTCTCTATAATCACTTCGGATTACTACTTACGGACACACACAATCACCCTAATGTCTCTATAACCACTTCGGATTACTACTTACGGACACACACAATCACCCTAATGTCTCTATAACCACTTCGGATTACTACTTACGGACACACACAATCACCCTAATGTCTCTATAACCACTTCGGATTACTACTTACGGACACACACAATCACCCTAATGTCTCTATAACCACTTCGGATTACTACTTACGGACACACACAATCACCCTAATGTCTCTATAACCACTTCGGATTACTACTTACGGACACACACAATCACCCTAATGTCTCTATAACCACTTCGGATTACTACTTACGGACACACACAATCACCCTAATGTCTCTATAACCACTTCGGATTTTTTTTTTTTAGGTCGCTCGCTTTGAATTTCAGTGTATCCCATACACATGCTACTACTTCTAATGGACTGGACTGATTTGTGAGTGTCGATTTGCTTTCCCTGTTAGCAGTGTCCATCACCATCAGGCGAAGCCACTCCTATTCCAGAGGTACTTGTAATTTATGTTCCCAAATCAAGGACTTGACGTCAACATTTTAGTCAAAAAGGCCAGTGTAGGGGATGAACTCGCTACCTCGGCATCAGCACACTTATAAATTCGGCCATGCTGACTTCCAGAACGACGGTTAAAAGTACATAGTCTTACGGACATTTGGTTTGCATCAAAATTAAGTATTCAAGGGTATGATATCACTCACCGCCAATGACATATTGACTATCTTCTTGAGACTGTTGCTGATGTAGAGCTTCTCGCTGTCAGAGATTCGAGGATGGAGTTCAGGGGAGTCGTACACATAATGGTCCCATGCCAAATACCATAAGAGGGATACAGCAGCTGTGTGGTTGATTTATATACAATAACCAGATTTATAAAAGTCTTATTAGTATTATGACAGAAAAAAAGTAATCCCACGGCAGAAAGTGCCGATGAGATGGGCAGTGGTAGGCGATTTGTAGGCGAAGACTTAACCAGGTTTAATGGCAAGTTCCCTTCCTCGCTCTCCTTTTAGGTTGTGGGTTTAATTAATAGTAAAACAGTTACCGACAATTCTAACCTACATAAACGTCTTCAGATACTTCCACTCCACAAACGCTTAATTTTTAATAAGGCCAAACTAATTCAGAAAATAATATATCAAAATGCTCCAAGCTATCTGTAGCCATTGTTTAAATATAACGCAAGACATAGCGAACGACTAAACATACTTTGTGTCCCGAAACATAGGATAGACTTATACAAGACAAGCTAAGGGTATTCCGCAGATTGTTCCACAAGAAATCAAAGACACCACCAGTCCCTACAAATACAATCGCAAACTATTTGAACAATATCTCGGTACTTCATTCTCGAGTAATAAATATAATAATAATAACTACCTCATAGGACAACTAATATAATAAACATTCTCCTAATTGTTGTACATTACATCTACTTTAGCTACCAGTAACTGCCATATCACAATTATTTTATTAAGACATATACTATTGATTGTAGCACAATTTCCATCCGTCTTTATGCATATTGTTTCTGTTGTTGTCGTTGTTGTTTAAGATTAGCTTCATAATTAATATATGAATGAAAAGTCATTAGAGCAGAGAGATAAGAAGGGCAGAATTCAGACGCGTCTGCGCGCCCATTTCTTAACCCTGTGAAAATAAAGCTTGCTCGTTCGTTCGTTATTTCGCAGACAATCCACACAAAAATGCTGAAAATTGTCTGTTATTCATGTGTTTTTATGAGGCTGAGTCGACTCTATAATCGTGCTGGTAAAAAATATAAACCTGCCTATAGTTGGGATTAAACCCGGACCACTGTCTTGGCAGGCACGCGAGGTAAACAATATGCCAACCTGGCTCCAGCTTGCATTATAAACAAACGAAGCAGATACGGAAGTCATAATACACACATGTACCATATGTTGCACTTTGAGGGGGAGGGGGACATTTTCATTTCTCTCTTATCCGTCTGTAGCGAAGTAATAATGCGAGAGATAAAGGGAAGGAAAGCAACGCGAGTTGGAAGTTATCCAGAACAATAAGGACGGAGATCTGTAGAGAGACAGCAACGTCTACACGAGCAAGCGGGACACATGATGATATTGTTGATGATGAGGATGATGGTGAATAATCAATAACTTTGAAATGTATAATTAACGCATGTAAAATTAGCAGATAAAAGGGTAGATAGATTTATTGGACAATAAATTATGGGTACTTTGTAAATCCATATATACAATTATTCTTTGGTACATAAATTTGTTGATATCGTATTATGTATGCACTTACATTGATAGAGTTGGTTTCTTTGACCTTCTTTGTAGTATTATATATGTATGATCTAGCACAGTAGTTCTCAACCAGTGAGGAATTCCCCCCCCCCCCCGGGGGGGGGGGGGATTTTAAGATTTCCAGGGGGGGGGGGGGGTTGAATTAAGATAAATTTCAAGATCGCGTTAATACAAGAACCGATTATTTGATATTGTTTTTCCCTTCATACTTTTCGCTTCTGTACGTCTAACCCTTCTAAAATTCATTCTATAAAGTAAGTAGACCCACGAATCACGTATCATGTGGACGTCTAGACTTGTTTTAGTATGTGCTATTAAATTTAGATTCCATTATTACGTATACTGTGTAGAGGCCGGGGGGAGTACAAAAAAGGGGGAGAGGTGACGTTCTGAAGATATGGTGAAGGGGGGAACGGGCCAAATAAGGTTGAGAACCACTGATATAGCAGATTGGTTGGTTAGTTGGTGATCCTCTGGAAGACTGAGATCTTCCTCTCAAGTACGATAAGCTGACTGTCAGTTCGTTTAAGCCAAGAAATGGGCTTGCATCATTTGGAGTGAGGTCCGCTTTGAGACTTCCCTCGGAACCCGGTGCAACTACTATTTCCACGGACGCTGTGTAGCAGAGCTCTCCATCTGCTTTCCAGTTCTATAAACCAGCTGTGTGTGCATGATTGGTACTGGAACTTCACACCAGAGGAGAGTCATGTAGCGTTAAACCAGGTCATGATTCAGCACAGCACATTAGAAGAAAAAGATTAGGATTAGGTTGGCATTGTTTCCGGTGTGGGTTTGAGATATTTCATCACTAAAGTATTCCAACCCAATGCCCTGGTGGAGGATTACTAAGGATGAGCCACGGATATACCTTGACATGAACATTTAAATGCAAACATGACTTGTACAGACGTATAGACAAGCAAGGCTCTCTCTCTCTCTCTCTCTTTCTCTTTCTCTCTCTCTTTCTCTCTCTCTCTCTCACTCACTCTCTCTCTCTGTGTTTCTGTCTCTATTTTTCTCTCTTTCTTACTCTCTCTCTCTCTCTCTCTCTCTCTCTCTCTCTCTCTCTCTCTCTCTCTCAATATATATATATATATATATATATATATATATATATATATATATATATATATATATATATAGATAGATAGATAGATAGATAGATAGATAGATAGATAGATAGATAGATAGATAGATGATGGGTCGACGCGAAATGCAGTGCGTTATCGTCGCGATTGTTGGGAAACCGGTCGAGGGTCTTCTCTTTACTTTCCTGTGTTCTTGTCATACTGGCATGAGTACGTGAGTGCTTGTGTGATGGATGTGAGGAAAGACGCATGGATGTTAAATGAGACACCGGTACTAATGGGATATAGGACTTCTTGCAAGTCTATTAAGTATTTGACTGTCAAATCAGGCCAGCCGAGCAGTTCGTCATGGCCCAAGGCTAACTAATTTGGGAGGAGACATGAACTGGAGTGCCCCCTTGAACATGTGGGGGAAACATGTTTTGAAATGGATGACTTCTTGCCTCTAGAAAAGAGGAACATCAAGAAGAGTTTCGTTATGACGTGGGAAGGATAACCCACTAGCGAAATGGAAGGACTGTACAGTTAATATGTTAATGAGTTATTAATTGATCTATTATCATTTATTAATTGATTACAATTATTGTATGTCCAATGAAGGTGAGGGGTCTAGGGACCTCCTTTCCAAGAGATTTAGTTTCTATGTAAAATAGAACTATGGAGATTTAGTTTCTATGTAAAATAGAAATATTGAGATTTATTTTCCATGTAAAGAATAGAAATATTACAGATACTCATAAGAGTAGTGGTATGAGAGACACATGATCAGACTCGACCTTCTCGGAACTCAAAATTTCCGACGGGCTGCTCTAAGAGCCATCTGACATTGGATTGAGACCCATGCTTCAACTCTACCTATATAAGAGATGATGCCCTAATTAGATGTAAACTCATTAGCGTAACCGTAGGCTGTGTATTTATTGATTTGTTGCATGTGGGCCAGTGTTGGAACCGAATACTCTCACATAACGCTCTTCCTTTCAGGTTTTGCCTGTTTATGGAACCGCTGCGCCTATTTATGAAACCACTACGTCTGTGATGGCTGGTGCCTGTTTATGAACCCGCCAGGCATGTTTATGAAATCACTACGTCTGTGATGGCTGGTGCCTGTTTATGAACCCGCCAGGCATGTTTATGAAACTGCTGCGCTTGTTTATGAAACCACTATGCCTGTTTATGTTAATCAATGACTGAACTACAGTGGAAAGATGATGATCCGCTCGGTCCAGGGAGACATGCCAAGGTGGGGTACTGTCGTAGCTCTGGGAGCACATCAGTTCCATTGCCGTTGTTAACAGCCACCTAAACGTCGGAAACAGCAGGTAGTACTTGTATGCACCACCATGGGTGCAGTAACTAAGTACGTCTGGAAGAGTGCCAGGTCAACATTAGACCCACACCTGTTGGGCGTCTTCTTGTTACTTAGACTTTACAGGTACACTAGGTTCAGATCATAAGTGATCCTCTTGACAACCGAAGTATTGATATCAGACTCATGTGTTCTACAGAACTTGATTGTCAGCAGAGTCGACGAACAGTAACATTATTATGCTCTAGTAGCTACTGTGTACTGATTATCATGTGGAACCAGACTCCGGGGGATTCATGTCAATCTTGAACTTGTCCAGCTGTTCTGGCATCATCTGCCAGTGTATAGACACTCATGAGAACTTCTGTTTAACTTGCTGCAGAAACTTTACGTTACCCAGCCAGGGGTATGAGATCATAGTCCATGAACATAGTGTTGATCTTTTGCTATAACTATGGATGCCAAGACTAATGCTCACCAGGGGACACCTCAGGGTAGGGGGTCTCCCAGCCAGGCTGAATCGTGAGAACAGTCTTAGTGACATTAGTAAGTGACTCATCTTGATATTGCTCAGGTGAACGTCATCTAGTCAGCTGTGGTCCAAGTGGTTAACTCCATTCATTGCTTGTCGAGTTCTTGGGACAGGGGAGTCTCCAAGGTACCAGTCAACCGTGCTAGGAGATAGCCCGGTGAGTGATCGGACCGACTGGACGGAACACACTCAGTAAATCTGCCTCTCAGCCTTATGAGGAAAATGGAGTCATCTCTGACTCTGTCTCTGATCTATTCTCTGTATTGTAAATAGATTGTATTCTGTCAGGGTGTTCAATTCATTCCTGTGTCTTTGGTGTAGAATAAACTTTGTTGATGTTGACAGGTTCTTTTCTACAGTTATTGAGTGTGATCTCGGACGATGCCTCAGAGTTCATTGTCCCTAGGTAGAGGGTAGATAGTAGAGGTCTAGAATCTGGGAGGGGCTTGTAGACTCATAACACTTAAAGGTTGTCAGTAGCAGAAGTCAAAGTGTATCTACCTATCCAGCCCCTGGGGTCAGTATACACGTGAGTACTAAAGATACCTCGGGGCTTGTGTTCATTCCCAACAACCGAAGCCATCCTGTCACACTTGTCTCTCCACAGATCTCGGTCTTTGGTGTTCTGGATCAACTCTGCTGATGATATTCCTTCATGCCACCATCTCAATCCATGCAGTATAATTTCTCTTGGTCTGCCTCTCTTTCACTTGCTCTTTCCAGTTGTCAGTTGCCTCTTTTATCACCACATGAAAAATAAAGCTGTTTGTCTCTTTCTTAAAGTTGTAAATAATGTTTTAGTTTCATTAGCCTCTTTGAAGCAATCGTTGTTGGCAGTCTAAGGAATTTGCAACATTCATCTCAGGAACCACATCTATGTTACTTCCAATTTTTTCCTAATGTGTTCATTTACATTCCAAGATTTACTGCAATACAGCAAAACAAGTTCTATATTGCACTTCATCATTATATTTCTGACATTCAATGATAGTGACTTATTGTAAAAGATACTTTTAATTTTCTAAAAGTAGCTTTTGATTGCTCTAATTTGTTCTTAATCTCTGTTTTGTACCTTCCATCGGATGCAATAAATGCCAATAGGTGTTTAAAATTATCCACTTAGTAAGAATTTTCCCTTCTATTTCCATTTCACATTTTGGTGTCACTTTTTTCTTCGACATCACTATTGTTACTGTTTTCTTCATATTCAAGTTGCGTCATCTTTCTTTAGCACTCTCTGTTACTATTGTGTCCAGCACTTATTGTAGCTCTTTTGCATTACATGCCACCAATACTGTGTCATCTGCATAGCGTATACTGTTTACATTATGACCTCCGACTAGTATTCCTGGCTTCTCTTTGATCTTTGTCATTATTAATTCGTTATAGAGGGAGACGAGATCCGGTGACAAAACATATTCCTGTCGTACTCCTAGCTTTAGCTGTTCGCAACTACCCTCTTTATTTCCCATTTTAATTGCTGCTACTTACTTGGTTCCAGTAAATATTCTTTATTATTCTGAGATCTTTCACACCATTGTTGATATCTTTCAACATTTTAATCAGATCATCATGTTTTACTTTTTCACATGCCTTGGTATATTCTATGAAGCACTAATATATATTCTTTCTGTGGCGTTTCTATTAGTGTCCGTAGAATGTATATGGCATTGTTAGTATTCTTTCCTTGCACAAATCCAAGCTGTTCTTCACCAACTTCCATTTTTTTCTTGTTCTTCTCATTATAATTCTGACTAGAACTTAATGACATTGTTATGAGGTTAATTGTACGAAAATCCCCTCTTTCAACTGCTACTGGTTACTGGTAGCTACTTCTACTGTACTTTTCGTGATTTACTAGGTAATTTTACGTTCTGTACTTTAATATGAATATAATCCACAAATTGGGATGTGTTAATCTTGCATTTAGAAAATTGTACTAGAAAATCTATTTGCCCCACAAGTTACGATCACTGATTGGAAGCAAAAATAACATAGAACGTCACATATAAAATGCCAACCTGTTACGTGCATTGCATACTTCCACCCTTCTAGACCAACATCACACATCACAGTTATAAAAGGAAATGTGAAGAGAAGTCCCAAGGCCGAACCTACAAAATGAAAGTGTTTCAGTGTTAATTAATATAGGAATCTCAGAATACACAGTAGGTGCATCCAACAGATGGAAGCCAAGATAGCGCAGTAGTTAACACGCGTGTCTGTCGTCTCAGTGGTCATATGCTCCGATCCGCGTCGAGAAGGTGATGTTGTTAACACTGACATGCCTTCCATGTCGATACATCCTACAATGGGTATTAAATGATGTTTTAGGAAGTAAAAGCGGCCGGCGCAATGTTTATAACAACACTGAAAGAGTGGAGATCGGCCTATACACTTTTAAAGAAGGATCATATACCCAATACTCACAGAGGCGTGGTAAAAGGCCCTATACTTTTACTTTAGATTCCTCAAATTTCGTCAAAATAAAAGATAACTCAAAAGTTTAAATTAAACATGGTACTTTTACGAAGAGTAAAATGTGACAAGAGACTTCTTCTTCTTCTTCTTCTTCTTCTTCTTCTTCTTCTTCTTCTTCTTCTTCTTCTTCTTCTTCTTCTTCTTCTTCTTCTTCTTCTTCTTCTTCTTCTTCATCTTCTTCTTTTCCTCCTCCTCCTCCTCCTCCTCCTCCTCCTCCTTCTTCTTCTTCTTCTTCTTCTTCTTCTTCTTCTTCTTCTTCTTCTTCTTCTTCTTCTTCTTCTTCTTCTTCTTCTTCTTCTTCTTCTTATGATTATGATTATGATTATGATTATTATTTGTTTGCTACACATGTGTTGTTTTTAAGCGTTAAGTTAATTACAGGCATCGGTAAAGAATGTTAATGTGTGCATGATTTTGAATGAAATGAAAATGAACTATTCTTCAAGCCATGAGACGTATTGTTATACGTTATTATCCTCATGTGTTATTTAACTAGGCACTTTGTGGATATTGTGATCATTGCTATTCCGGCCGCCTTCACTTTGCAGGAAATTTCCTGGTATTTATATTGAACTGGGTCGCAACAAATGTCCCACCTTGATAAGAGATTCAAACACATGACTACCAGGCCAAAGCCAAGTTTGCTAGCCACTGTGCTGCCGCTTATTGTTCATGTTTGGTGGTATTCAATCTCAGAACATCAATCTGACATTTCCGGTAGCGGTCTCTTGCACTGCTTCTGTTGTATCTATATGTAAGTACTAGTCTCGCTATGGTACACTATCTGGTTGTCAAAATGAAATCTATCACATGTCGCTGTTTGTATCTCAATTATGTTGAGTCTATTCTTCGCATCCCAGTGCCATTCTTTTTAAAGTACATATCCTCTATAGGTGTTCCAAGGACCAATCAATTAATCAATCAGGTGCCATCACCACAATAAAGGTTGGCTCCAATGGATATCCAACACTGTATGTCTCTCTCCCTGACTTTTCATTCTATAAGATTGCTGTTCGTCCATATCTTGATGTTATCTTCCCACTTGTATCGTTGTCTATCTCTTGCTCGCTTACCTTACACCTTACCCTCAGTACGATTTTCCAAAAAGCGTTATGGCATTTAACGATGTCCGAAATATTGCACTTGCCTCTTTTTTCTTTCAATCATCAACTCTATTTTCATTCCCAGTTACTCTAGACTAGTAGTGCTCAATCGGTGGGGGACTTTCTCTCCCCCCCCCCCCCCTCCCCAACCAGGGAGAAAGTTTAGGGTTTCCAGGGAGGAAATTAGGATTATTTCAAGATCGCGTTAATACAAGAACCGATTACTTGATATTGTTTTTTCCCCATACTTTACGGTTCTGTACTTCTCGCCCTTTTGAAGTTCGTTTTATAACGTAAATAGACCCGCACATCACGTTTTATCTAGACGTCCAGACTTGTTCTAGTATGTGTTATTAAATTTAGCTTCCATTTTTGCGTATACTGTGTAGGGGGGAGGGGGATTTATAGGGAGGAAATGAGAAAGAGGAGGGGGGGGGGATGGCATTTTGAACATATGGTGAAGGGGTGCATGGGCCAAAAAAAAATAGGTTGAAAACCACTGCTCTAGAATCTCTGTATTTTATTGTTCTTGTTTCCATGACATACGACAATTTTGTTGTATATCCACATCTTCAAGGCCTCTATTGGGATCCATAAACACACTTAATAACTATTACAGACGGCTGTAGTTTGAAAGTGCAGGGCACGTTAAGGCAAATGGTAGATGGTTTCATGTGGTGTTTATTTAAGTTTTGGCTCGAATGCTTGTAAATGTTCTGGTGCGGCTGGCGGACAGTGGCTGTGATATTGTTTGTACCCGTAACTTTACTATCCGTTGGTCAACGTCGACAATCCCGTTGTTGATACGGGTGCTTTGAAATTTTTATCTTGGCATTTAAGGCACTCTCGTCTATAGTAAGTACACCCTGGTATGTAAATTTCCTTCCGCGAGAGAATCGTTTCTTACTATAGTGCTATATCCACTTGGTTTTCAAGCAGGCCTTTATACACTCCGCTGTTTTATTCTGAAGTCCGGATATATTCAACTGAGGTAGGTTGAAATCATCATCATCATCATTATTATCATCATCATCATCATCATCATCATCATCATCATCATCATCATCATCGAGTGCTATAACTTTAAGCGTGGGGGGTCATGTTTCGCCACATCGCACGAACACTAGAGTAGTGGATCAGTTCCCTGTTCTTGCCTCAACAATGTCACGTGGCCATGCCATCCAGATATTGACTTCTCTGTTTTTCACTTGGTCGTTTCAACTCAATCTTGCCAGTTGTCATCAAGTTCTCTATTATTATTTTTTTGTATTTATTTTTTTTTTCCAGAAGAACGTATTTGACACGCATAATTCATTGGTACTTATGGATAAATAATTAGTGGTGGTAAAGATGATGAAAGTTACCAGAATAACACAGGCTTGTCAGTTTCTGTCTCTCTGATGGAGGTGCCCATCGTGACCAAATAACATGCATAGCCGGAAATGACGCTCCCTGGAGAAAAGAATCAAGGCGTATTTAAAAAAGCATATTTGCAAGTTATGATAAAGTAATGGTATCTTTGCATGCCATTGTGCTTACTGGGTATGCGGTGTAAGCCGGGTATTTTCTCGACCCATCAGCTCTCGATGGGTGATGTGGCCTATATCATTAGAAGGTCAGTATGGACGAATGGATAAGAGGTTCTTTCTTAAACATCCGGTGAACTAATGCCGAAGTTACGGGTTTAACCCTTACACCGGTCAGATGGACTACAATAGTAACTTCTAGTCCTTGACTTTGGGACGTAAATTACAATAACTCCTGAATATGGAGTGGGTTCACCCGATGGCGAGAGACATTGGTAATAGGGAAAGCAAATCCACATACAAAAATCATTTCAGTGTACAAGAAACATCAGCACGTGTATGGGCTATACTTGAGTTCAAAGTGATTGAGCATTCAAAAATAAAATACTGGCTGTGTACAATTTCCAGAATAATATCATACCTTTTGAGTCGTCCTGTGAATCCAGGTGCATTTGGAACTGTCCAAACAGATTGAGATTAGAAGACATGACCAGAGAAGTTGTTATGCTGGTGGCAATGTTCATAGATGTGTTGTAGATAGTATATTAAATTTCACACATACTAATTTAAAACACAGCACGCAGAAGGAGATGTATACAAGTCTTTCTGTGCGACAATAGAGAATTTTTATTGACTGTCATCTAATTTAGAAGAAAGGTTAGTAGATCCAGTTGTGGTGTCTATTTTCTCTTCCCTATCCACATCCCTATCTTCTTCTTCTTCTCCTTCTTCCTCTTCTTCTTCTTCTTCTTCTTCTTCTTCTTCTTCTTCTTCTTCTTCTTCTTCTTCTTCTTCTTCTTCTTCTTCTTCTTCTTCTTCTTCATCTTCTTCTTCTTCTTCTTCTTCTTCTTCTTCTTCTTCTTCTTCTTCTTCTTCTTCTTCTTCTTCTTCTTCTTCTTCTTCTTCTTCTTCTTCTTACTTCTCTTTCCCATCATTCTCCTCCTCCTCCTCTTCTTCTTCTTCTTCTTCTTCTTCTTCTTCTTCTTCTTCTTCTTCTTCTTCTTCATCTTCTTCTTCTTCTTCTTCTTCTTCTTCTTCTTCTTCTTCTTCTTCTTCTTCTTCTTCTTCTTCTTCTTCTTCTTACTTCTCTTTCCCATCATTCTCCTCCTCTTCCTCCTCCTCCTCCTCCTCTTCTTCTTCTTCTTCTTCTTCTTCTTCTTCTTCTTCTTCTTCTTCTTCTTCTTCTTCTTCTTCTTCTTCTTCTTCTTCTTCTTCTTCTTCTTCTTCTTCTTCTTCGTCGTCGTCTTCTTCTTCTTCTTCTTCTTCTTACTTCTCTTTCCCATCATTCTCCTCTTCTTCTTCCTCTTCTTCTTCTTCTTCTTCTTCTTCTTCTTCTTCTTCTTCTTCTTCTTCTTCTTCTTCTTCTTCTTCTTCTTCTTCTTCTTCTTCTTCTTCTTCTCTTCATCGGACAACAACTTCAATATGTCTGCAGCATATAGGGTCAGCATATATTATGTGGCTCAGATTAAGTATCAACGCGCGTTAACTTCTTCTTCTTCTTCTTCTTCTTCTTCTTCTTCTTCTTCTTCTTCTTCTTCTTCTTCTTCTTCTTCTTCTTCTTCTTCTTCTTCTTCATCTTCTTCTTCTTCTTCTTCTTCTTCTTCTTCTTCTTCTTCTTCTTCTTCTTCTTCTTCTTCTTCTTCTTCTTCTTCTTCTTCTTCTTCTTCTTCTTCTTCTTCAGCGTTCCGAGCCATTTAGGTTCTTTGCTGCAGATACAATCCGTCTTCATTCGTCTCTCTGGTTGACCTTCTCTTCTCATTAAATGAAATGTACTGTCTTTGCGAACAAGGTTTGATTATTTGCATTATCTCCTCTCTCCACATATATTTTTCAATGAATATGTGGGCGCGCACGCGTGTGTAGTGTGCTTTTTTTTTGGGGAGGGAGGGGGGGAGGAGATAATGCAAATTATCAATCCTTGTTCCCCAAGACAGTACATCATATATATATATATTTATTTATTTATATATGCATATATGAGATGAACTGATTAAAATGTTGGAAGATATCAACATGATGGGAAACATAAAGATCTCAGAATTAAAAAAAAAAAACATATTTACTGGAACCAAGTTGCAACAATTAAAATGCGAAATAAAGAAGGCAATTGTGAAAAATAAAGCTAGAAGTACGACAGTGATTGTCTTGTCACCGGATCTCTTCTTCCTCTATAGTGAAATAATAATGAGAGAGATCAAAGAAAAGCCATTAGTACTGATCGGAGGTTATAATATAAACAATAAACGCTATGCAGAGTGACACAGTATTGGTGGCGGATAATGAAACATATCTACAACAATTATTGGACATTGTAGTAACAGAGAGTGCAAAGAATGGATTCTCCTTGGATATCAAGAAAACAGCAGCAATGGTTATATCAAAGAAAAAGGTGACACCAAAATGTGTAAAGGTAATAGAAGGGAGGATTCTTAACCAAGTGGATAATTTTAAATACCTAGTGGCATTTATACCATTAGATGGAAGATTACACAACAACAACAACAACAACAACAACAAAACTTTATTTTGAAAGGGTTAAGAATTGGGCACGCAGGACCGTCTAACATTCTGCCCTTTTATCACTCTCTTTCATACATTATACCATTCACACATCATTCAAGGCTAACTGAAAACAGCAACAATATAAAAGATATGCATTATAAAGGCATGTGGAAAAATTAAAAATCAATACTACACGACTCAGTAATAGTAATAACTGGTGTGGCACTTGTTATTAGCTATGTGGAATATACTGGCCTACCAAAAGGGGACTGGCTGTTATACTAGGGTTTTATTATTATTATTATTACTTCTATTATTAAGGGGGAAGGTAATCCGTACTGAGATAGTGTTCAAATAATTTGCGATTATATGTATAGGGATTGGTGATGTCTGTTATTTCATGTGGAAGATTGTTCCACAGCTGAGCTGCAGAGTACGTTAAGCTTGTTTTGTATAAGTCTATCCTACGCTTCGGAATGTGTAACATATTTAATCGTTTAATGTGTCTAGCATTATATACAAACAATGGCCAAAGGTAACTTGGGGCATTCCGATGTAGGATTTTGTGAATTAGTTTGGCCTTATTGAAAAGCAGACGTTTGCGGAGTGGTAGTAACTGAAGGCGTTTATGCAGGCTAGGATTGTCAGTTAAATGTTTGCTATAAATTAAACTCATGGCCCGTTTCTGGAGTGAGTAAAGTCGCTTGGTGCTTGAATTGGAACAGCCGTCCCAGATTGTAGAGCAGTAGTCAAAATGTGTCTGTATGTGAGACGTATAGAATATTTTCCTTGTGTCGTCATCAAGGAAATGTTTAATTTTGGCGAGTTGGTAGACTTTTTTCGCTGTTTGTTTAGTGAGCGCTTGAACGTGAGGATTAAAGGTTAGGTTAGGGGGCAGACCTTTAGTTAGGTCGGGGATGAGTGGTCTCGAGGTATGGTGTCCGCTTCGAGTGTTGGAGGTCCCGGGTTCAGGCCCCAGTGAGGACCGGGATTTATTTAAAAAATCCACCTGGACTTCCAGTAATAAAATGTTCCCCGGTCCCTGGGTAGTGAGATCGGACGCCATGTGTATTGTTGCGCACGTAAAAAATCCCTTGGCAGTTGGAAATCGAAAAAGAGTAGCCTAACGGCGCTGCCCGGGCAAAATTTCGAGTTAAAAATCTACCCAAGTATTCCAGGATCCTCGCCAATGCAACGGAGTTCGTGCATTGAGCTGAGTTTCTCCAGACTCAGGTTTGAGTTAGGAGGAAAACGGAGCACTTATGGGTTAAACTGTGTGCCGTGATGTTGATCCAACGACTAAACTAACTAAACTAAAAGTTAGGTTTCTATCAATGATGAGGCCTAATGTCTTGAGCTCAATTACATTTTCTACTGGCATGTTATCGATGTGAAGTTGAAGTGATCTGTGTGAATTTAGAGTCTGAAGTCTTTGTCTGGTTGTTAATAACATAGATTTTGTTTTAGTGATGTTAATTTGCATACGGTTCGCATAGCTCCACCTAACTACATTATTTAATTCTTGTTGCAAAGACGACTCAAGCAAAATACTGCTTTCAGCGTTTGTATCCACTGTACAGTCGTCTGCAAATAGATCGCAGGACGACGAAAGATGCAAAGGTAGATCATCAATATATATGTATGGCGAATAATAGAGGGCCAAGAATAGAGCCTTGCGGTACTCCAGTGTTGAAGGTAGTGGTTTGGGACAGAGATTTATTGTATGATACTACTTGATGTCTGTTTGACAGAAAAGATGTTATTAGCGTCACAACATTAGGGCCAATTTTCATTGTCTCTAGTTTTTTAATTAAAATGGCATGGTCTATCATATCAAATGCTTTTCTGAAATCTATAAACACAGCTCCACATAAATTGTTGTTATTTATATCCTGGTGCCAATTTTATATCATGTTTGTTAGGGCAGTATGGCAAGAATATTTGGGTCGAAATCCTGATTTACTGTCAACTATAAGCTTGTTGCGATCTAAATACTGTAATGTTACCTTATGGATGTGTTTTTCTAGTGGTTTAGATAGTGATGATAGTAAAGAAATGGGTCTATAATTGTTCGGGAGACCATTGTCCAATGAACCAGGTTTAAGGAGAGGATACATTTTAGCGATTTTGAGTGCTGGTGGAAAGTGACCTTTGGTGAGACACTGTTTATATACATAGGTTAGTGATACACAGATCACTGGTGCAGCACAGCGGAGAATCCGACTGATTATTCCATCTAAACCAGATGAGTTTGTGTTTTTTTAGTTTACTGAGGTAAGTGAATACTTCAGTGACTGTCATTAGCGGTATGTCAGAAAGGATATGTCGGGGGCATCTGGTCTGGCAAAACGATGACATTAAAGATAAAGATAAGGAGAATTTGGTATTGTAGCCTTCAACTGATCTATGTCATTTTGAAAAAAGTTACTGAATTGGTCGCATGAAATAGGATTTGATGGTAATGAATTTGAGTTGTTATGCTTGTTTGTCAAGGTGTTAATTGCCTTCCATATATCCTTATTATTTGTTTTATCCATTACTAAGTTCTTAAAGTAATTTTTCTTTTCTTTTCGTATGGTATATTGAACTTTGTTTCTAAGAGTACGGTATGGGCTGAGATCCCGCTTTTTATGTGTCTTATCTCTGTCTCTCATAATTTCAAGAATTTCCTGGGTGATCCAAGGTGGTTTGACATGATGTTTTACTCGAACTTCCTTGATTGGCACATGTCTATCAAACACATCAATAAAGATCTTCATCCAGGATTCCGGAGCATCATCCGGGTCAGGAAGTTGATAAACATTGTTTAGAGGTGAACTCAGCAAGTCCTGTAAAAATGCGTTTTGGTTGAAATTTTTGTAGCTTCTATATTTTACAGTTATGTGTTTATGTTTAGGAGTTTTAATTCCTTTTTTAGACCATGTGCAGCATATTGGGTAGTGATCGCTCACTGCACAATTGGGCACGGTGCATTCTATGATGTTGTCCGAGCAAGTTATATAAATGTGATCTATAAGTGTTGAAGATGAGTTTGTTAGTATCTAGTATCTTGTTTTACTATTTGTTGGAGGTTGTATGATACAATTATATTTCCCCAAATTATATGGGATTTTTTGGTGTCACTGTTAAAGTCTCCGAGTAGTATAATTTCCTTCCCGTAAGCGAAAACCACATCCATCATGGTAGTGAAGTTTTCGTACCAAACGTGTCCAGCCCTGGGATTTCGATAGAGGTAGCCAATAATCAGGGGTGTGCGGTTTCGAAGTTTTAACTCCAACCAAATACATTCTTTTTCGCAAGTTTCAAAGTCTAGCCTTCGGTGAATATTTAGTAGATTAGAAACATAGGCTACTATGCCTGCCTCTTGTTTCCTACAGGGATCTCTTCTAAAAACTGTGTACCCTTTAATAAAGATGTCTTCATCTGAAATGTTTTCATTTAGTCTACTTTCACTCAGGCCGAATACATGCAAATTTTGATTAAGAATACAAGATAACTTTGGCAGCTTGTTGAATAAGTTGCATATGTTTAAGTGTCCAAAACGTATTCATGATTTATTGAGCCAATGTTGCCACTTCTCAGACATTTCACCCAAGAAGTAAGTGTAAATTAGTCAAAATTAGGTAAAAATACAAGATCATAAAAATACACAATTACATTAATTTACAAAATACCATTAATAGAAATCGATATGTAAATGACAATATTATAACTATATAACTAATTAGACCAACAAGTATAGTGCAAATACAGAACAAAAAGAATTAAAGCGTATGAACATACAACAATTAATTAGCTCGAACTACTTTGCAAGCTATGTAACCAGCTGCTATCCGAAAGAATGAATAAATGACTATACAAGTCAATCTTCCTGTTTAAAGTTGGGTATCCCACACGGGAGATAAAACGCTAAACAGTAAGCAGTTTAAAGTTCAAGGAGGAAGCTTTTTTCCTGGTATATTGCATATAGAGCTCAGTGTTTAATACATATCCTATCTTACAGGTCTGTATTGTAGAGACATAATAAAAGCTTGATTAAGTGCGGCCGGACTAAATTGCATCAAGTGTAGCAGTTCTGGATTCCAATGATGCGGAACCTGTTGTTGTGTGATAGGTGGCCCATTGTTGGCGTAAGGTTCTGGACCCCAATGATGCGGAACTTCCTGCTGTCTGCTAGTTGGCCCATTTGTGGCGTGAGGGGGCTGTGTCAAAATGGTATTACTGCCGTGTGTGTGTGTGTGTGTCGATGTTTGCAACGCAGGTTCCTTGCAGGGGAGGGCAGGAAAACTATTGTGGTAGTTATCTCCTTCCCGTGCTAAGATGGGGGTAGGAAGGATGGGTTGGTTTATTCTTGGTAGCATGTGTGATTCTTGAGTGGCCGGAGGTCGGGGGTCAGATGTCAGCAGACGTTTACCTGGTGAAATGGGGGAGCTTCGGTTGGCCTGGGTTGGCCTTGGTTCTTCAGAAATCAATGTTTTTCGCATTTGTGTGTTGGTCAGGTTTTGTGCCCTTTCAGGGTATTTAATGTTGTTTGCAAGCAGACTAGTTCCTAATGTGGATGTGTGTATTTGGTCTCTGTACAATCGTTTCTTTGGTGCTCCTGTCTGTGATGTGAAGAAGGGTGTGTTGTTGATTAAGTGTACATGATACCGATTACAAAAAGTCTCTAGGGTGTTATTGTTTATGTCGGCCAATCTACGTTGAGAGCCATAACTTGGTGGTATGATGGAGGAGAACAAAACTGCAGAATTTGGGAAAGTGTAACGTAGTAAGTCAAGTAGTGTTCTTAACTGAGAAATTGTTATACTTTGGTTTTTCATAGTGTCGTGTATTCATATATGAATCGTTGTCTTTTTAATGGCTGTATTAACCTCCGGATTACGTATACTGTTTGTTAGTCTTTCTACTCCTGCACATGGAAGCTGAATTGTCGCGGCTTTGTCGGTGTCTGATAAGGACATGGGGTCGCTGTAAATTCCCCTAATCAAAGAGTCGCCAATTATCACATGGGTGCAGTCAGTCGGTGGTTTCTGTGTATGTTCGGTTCTGACACGTCTTGCACGCTGTTTTTGCCATTGATGACAATTCAGCTGTAGTCTGTCTTCTTGCAGATTATCAGATGTTTCTTGAATGTGGGCGTATTCTCTCGGCAATGTTCTGTCGTCCAGGCTGTTGTTTGATAGTTGCTCTTGTAATGCTTCAAATCTATTGCTGACCTTTACTTCGATAGGATATGTTGAGTGCTGTTGGGCAACATTTTCTATTTGCTGATGTGTTTTGGTTGGCTGAGAAATGTACGCGCCTACGACTGGTTCTGTTACTTCTAGACTATCTGCGTGTGCTGCCAGGTCAGTAGTGGGCGAGCGTTGTAACGTCTCAACGGTGTGTTTTAGTTTAACATTTTCTTCTCTCAGGAGAGTCACCTCTGACTTGAGGTTGTTATAGTCAC
>JACEFZ010004784.1:0-95000 GCA_014155875.1 Cepaea nemoralis | reverse complement strand
TTCACTTGCCTCCTCTTTATTTATGTCATCAACTCTCTCTTCATTCCCAGTTTTTCTAGAGCCTCTGCATTTGATTGTTTTTGTTTCCATGAAATACGACATATTCGTCTGGATGTCCACATCTCTAAGGCTTCTATGCGACTTTCTAGTTGCTTGTTCAATGTCCAGGCTTCTGCTCCATACAGTAGCGTTGAATATATTAGCATTTGACAATTCTCATTTTTAATGCATGTTAATCTCTCTATATATTAATACTGATTTCATGCCATTGAGAGCATATTTGGCTATTCCTATTCTCTTTTTGATTTCTATTTCACTTCTGCCATCATCTGTTATTATATATCCAAGATAGGAGAAACTTGTTACTTGTTCTAGTATCTGCACGTTTACTGTGATGTTCATTGATGACCTTTCCTTTTCACTGCTAATTATCATAGTTTTTGTTTTTTGGATGTTAATATCTAAGCCACATTCTGCACTGTACCTGTTTACTTGTTCCACTAGGTCATGTAACTCTTGCTCACTTTCTGCTACTAACACGGTATCGTTTATGATTTTTCCATTGATGTTAAGTCCAGGCATTTCAACTTGTTTAAAAATTCTTTCTGTGTATAGGGTGAAGAGGCTTGGGGACAGTACATATCCTACCGTACTCCTCTTTTTATCTCAATAGGCGACGAATAGTTGTTTCCGCATCTAATAGACACCACTTGTTCCCAGTACATGTTACTAATAAGTCTGATGTCCTTCCGTCTATTCCTATATCTTGAAGGCATGTAATTAGTCGTTCATGTTGTACTCTATCAAAAGCTTTCTTGTAGTCTATAAAACAAACATATATACTTTTTTTTAACTTCTATATATTTTTCAATTAACATCTTCAAATAGATAATTGCCTCTCTGGTGCCGCTGTATATGCGGAACCTATATTGTTCTTCAGCTACTTCCTCATCTATTCTATGTTGAATTCTTTCTTGTATGACCTTGAGTAGTATCTTAGTTATGTGGCTCATTAAGCTAATAGTTCTGTAATCCTCACAATTAACAGCTCTTGGCTTCTTCGGTAGTGTGACGAAAATGGATGTTTTCAAATCCTTGGGGATGTTCCCAGTATTATATATATCATTACATAATTCTGTGATAGTTTCAATACCAAAGCTGCATAAGGAGTTTATCATCTCTGTTGTTATCTTGTCAGGACCTGCAGCCTTTCCTTCTTTCATCTTTTTAATAGCCATTTCTACGTCAGCCTTTAATATTTTTGGTCCATCTTGAGTATTATACAATGTTGGTCTATTGACCCTGTTGTCCCAGAATAAATCTTCTGTGTACTCTGTCCAATCTTTTTATTATGTCAGTATTATTAATTATAATTTCTCCATTTTTTTCCTCTGAAACAACCATTTCCTGTTATATTATTTGTCTTCTTTGTAAATATTTTTTATACGTTCATGTAATTCTTTCGAGTTGTGTTTTATTTCCTGATCCTCTACTTTCTTTGCATTGTTTCTGCAACCACTCTTCTTTGGCAACTCTGCACATGTTACACATTTATCTATCTATTAATATATACTCCGGAGTGTTCTTTGCTTTGTTTCTTTGAGTCATTTTAGTCAAGATTTCATCGGTTATCCATAATTGTTATTCCTTATTTATCTTCACTGGCAAGGTGGTATTTGCAATCTGTATACTGGTTTTTACACTCTCCCATTGTGTATTAATTTTATCCTCAGGATTTTCACGTCTATATTGTTCCATGCTTTCAATGATTAGCCCATCACATCTATTTTTTACTTCAACCAGGTATAGTTGACTTATCTCTGGTTGTTTCAATGCCGATATATCTACTTGAGGTGTCTTCGATGTCCTTATTTCTGGGATTTTAAGTTTTATTTGTAATTTTAATACTACATGATTATGGTCAGATTTGATATCAGCACCAGGGTATGTTTTGGCATTTTTAACATTGTTTTTAAATCTATTTCTAATCATAATGTAGTCAATTTGGTTTCTTGCTCTACCTCCAGGGCTTTTCCACGTATACAGTTTCCTAGGGTTATGTTGGAAAAATGTGTTGCAAACAATAAGATTGTTTTCTTCACAGAACTGTATCAGCTGATTTCCTCTGTCGTTTCTGTTTCCCTGACCATATTGCCCTACTATCTGCTTATATTTACTTTTTCCAACTTTTGCGTTCAGTGTTTGTTGTAGGTCTTCATAATATTCTTCTAGCTGTTCATCACTATAATCAGTTGTTGGAGCATATGCCTGAAGAATTACTATGTTGAACGGTCTTGCCTCAATTTTGAGAAGTATCATCCTATCTTTATGAAGAAGTATCATCCTATCTTTATGAGTCCAGAATCCACTAATATTTGTCTCTAAATTTCGTTTTACTAAAATTTCTACTCTCTCGTGATGATCTCCTCCTGAGTTAATTAATATGTATGTTCTCTCGTTTTCATTGGCACCTTGCCGTATGGACAGACGATAGTTTGTGCTTTAAAAAGGCATAATACCTTTTGCCTATGGCGGTAGCGAATGTGACTGATAAGGCCAATTTACGCTGTAAATGTCCGTTCACAGTGGGTGCATGTGAACACGTGGTCATTTCCACCATCATGCACCATCTTACGTCTCAAACGCTCGGTGTGTGACTTATCTGCAATAACTTTCTCCTTTGTCTTTATTCCATTTCTGAAGTTTGCCCTCCATGCAACACGTTCAGCGGCGATTTGCTCCCAATGAGCATTATCAATGCCTGTATCAATCATGTCCCGCTTACACACATCTTTGTATCGTAGTAGAGGCCGACCCTGAGATCTCTTACCCATCTGTAATTCACCAAAAAAGATGTCCTTTAGTATTCTACCATCATCCATCCTCATAAGATGTCCTATCCATCTAAGTCTACGAAGACTGAGCATGGAATAAACCGTCACACAACCTGATCTTTCCAATACTTCAGTATTTGTGATTTTGTCTTGCCACTTAATACCAAGAATTCTTCGCAGACACCGCATATGAAAGCTGTTTAAACGTTTCTCTTGGTGTGAGTAAGTTGTCCAGGTTTCACTGCCATAAAGAAGAGTACTAAGGACACAGGCTTGATAGACAAGGACTTTTGTTTTGGCAGTAAGCTTCCTGTTCTCCCAGACTCTTTTTCTTAACCTGTTCATTGTTGTTGCTGCCTTACCAATCCGGATGTTGATTTCCTGATCTAGGGATAATTTGCTATTTACCACTGATCCTAGATATGTAAAATGGTCTACCATCTCTAGTTCGGCGTCGTCAATAAAGATTGATGGTACCCCATGTGCACCTTGTGACATAATCTGTGTCTTCTTTTTGCTAATTGTTAAACCAAATTCAGAACAAGCATTGGAGAATGCAGATAGTAGACATTGCAATTCTTCCTCAGAGTGGGTCGTAACTGCAGCATCATCTGCAAAAAGCAACTCTCTGATCAGTACCCTCCTAATTTTGGTCTTGGCCTTCAATCTCTGAGCATTGTAGAGGCCGCCATCTGAGCGTGAGTGAATGTATATACCACCATCCTGATCACGAAAGGCATATTTCAGTAGAAGTGAAAAGTATATTCCAAAGAGGGTGGGAGCTAGTACACAACCTTGCTTAACTCCACTCTTGATTTCAAACTCTTCAGAAGTTGCACCATCAAACTTGATTATACCCTTCATGCCTGTGTGGAACGATTCCACAATGGACAGAAGAGTTGGTGGGCAGCCAGTCTTCTTTAGTGATTTGAACAGACCCTCACGACTGACCAAATCAAATGCCTTTGTGAGGTCGATGAAGGCAATAAACAGTGGTTGATTCTGTTCACGGAAATTTTCTTGCATTTGTCGCAATGAGAATATCATATCAATGGTAGACCGGTTCTGTCGAAAGCCACACTGTGATTCGAGGTAGACTTGATCTCCTAGGACTTGAAGTCTGCGCAGAACAATGCTGGCAAATACATTTTCAACAATATACAGAAGTGAGATACCCCTATAGTTGTTGCAGTCGCTCCGATCGCCCTTGTTCTTGTACAGTGTTATAATGCTTGAATCTTTGAAATCCTGTGGGACTTGTCCTTCTCGCCAGTATAGCTCTATTAGCTGGTGGATCTGTAGAGTGAGTGTGTCTTGCCCACTCCTGATAACCTCTATTGGAATCCCATCCTTACCTGGAGCCTTGCCAGATGCAAGTTCATTTATAGCACACTTAACTTCTGTTATGGTGGGAAGTGTGTCCAGGTGGTCAAGAGTTGGTAGAGCCTCTATGGCGTTGAGGGCATCATCCGCTAGTTTGGTCTCACTTGAGTAAAGCTCCAAATAGAGCTATACCCATCTGTCCATCTGCTGTTTCTTATCAGTGATGATTTCTCCAGTCAAGGTTTTCAATGGTGCAGTTCTTTTGATCACTGGACCACAGGCTTTCTTTATTTCTTCATACATGCTTCTTATGTTTCCCTTATCACTTGCGATTTGAATGGACTCACATAACTTGATCCAATAATCATTTGCACTCTGCCTGGTAGCATTTTGCACATCCTTCCTAGCTTGCCTTAGCTCACTCAGAGTGTTACGCTTTGGTCTTTCCTTCTTTCTTAAGAGAGCTATCTTCTTCTTATCAATCAAGGGCTGCAGAGTCTCGCTGTTTGCCGCAAACCAGTCCTGCCTCTTATGATCCACAGTGCCGTAAACCCCTACGGCAGTTTTATAAAGAGTTTCCTTAAGTTGACCCCACTTTTCATTTACTGTACAATTTTCTGGTGTATCAGTGAAAGCGTCTTCAAGTTGCTGTTGAAACTGAAAGCACTTTTCAGGATCGTGAGTGTTAATAATATTAATCCTGGGGCTAGATTTGTGTTTAGCTGTGTAGATTCTCTTTGGTCTCAGTCTAACCCTTGCAACAACCAAAGAATGATCCGTATCACAGTCAGCACTGTGGTAACTTCGAGTCAATGATATATGGTTCAGATGTTGTCTCCGTGTGATGATGAAGTCCAGCTGGTGCCAATGGCCGGATCTTGGATGTTTCCATGTGACCTTATGCATCTCTTTTGTTTTAAAAAAGGAGTTTGTAATACATAGGTCATTACTGGTGCAATGCTCCAGCAGCCTTTGCCCATTTTCATTCATGCGACCGATGTTGTATTTTCCAAGGCACACTGGCCATGAACTCGAGTCCTTGCCCACACGAGCATTGAAATCACCGAGCATATAAATGTAGTCAGATTTTGGAACTGCCTTGATCACGGAGTCTAACTCCTCATAGAACGAATCCTTCACATCATCAGAGGAATCGAGTGTCGGTGCATATGCAGTAATAATGGTGGCAAAACCACAAGAGGTTGCCAAGCGCAGGGATAATAGTCTTTCATTTCCTCCTGCTGGAATTTCAATCATTCCCAGTAAAAGCGAATTCTTCACTGCAAAGCCCACACCGTGTTGCCTTTTTTCTGCCTGCCCTCTACCCTTCCAAAAAAAGGTGTAATTGTTTTCCCTGAGTGACCCTTCCTCAGCGAGGCGAGTCTCCTGCAGGCCAGCAATATCAATGTTAAGATGATTGAGTTCGGCATCAATCACAGCCGTTTTTCTCACATCGTCAATATTGGTCAAGTCAGTGGAAAATCCTAGACACATGGTTCTCACGTTCCAGGTTGCAAGCCGTAGCTTGAGGCTTCTATTTTTATTTTTATTTGTACCTGGTGCATTGGTTTTACAGCCTGCGATTCAGATTTTGTCCTAGCCCCAAGCACCCATTGAAGCAGGCAGGCTGTGGCGGATCAGCACCCAATTGGCCGGGGGCTGCCCAGCTTGAGGCGGGCGGTAGCTGATCAGTGACACCTGTAGGTGTCTCCCACCGTCAGAGGCAACGCGTGGCGCCCCATGTCTACGCCAATTGACAGGGACTTATAACCCGTAACAGTTGCCTCTCGCTTTGATTCCGAGACCAGTTAAGACCAGGGATGGAGTTATTGCCTCTCCATAGCACAAAGCCTGGGCTAAAATATAGAGATCATGTGTTGCCCATGCAGCATGATCCCTCTCTCGGCCTGCCTAGTTCACTCCAGAGGAAAGGTAACACCCCTACATCTGGAACAAGACAAGCTGCAGAAGCTGCCGGATCAGCAAAGCAATGCTCTAACTGTCCGCCTGTCGGAGCTTCGATCCTAGACCAGCCGCCAACCAAGGCTTAGTGCCTGGTCTGCCCTGCCATGACATTTTGTCTTTAGCTTGCATTTCCTCGCACCAGGGTAAGGCTTGTACCCACCCAATTGCGCTCTTCCGCCCGAAGCCGTTGGCACAATGTGGGGTGTCGGGTTTGATAAGCGCCACCCAACGTTCGGCGCTAACAGAAAGCAGGTAGTCCCGTCTACTGTTATAACTTGTATCTGTCCATCTTGTTTTAGATACACCTAAGATATCTAAATTCATGTTCGTTGCTTCGGCAATGAGGTTATCAAACTTCCCTGCTTGATATAGGGTGCGTACGTTCCACGTACCAATCTTTAGACTTCTCCTTCTACTTTTCAGGTAGGTATTGTCAGAATGCACCTTTTCAAAAGAATTTGGGATGCATTCGTCATTATGAACTTCCTTATTGACTATAGGAGTTGTCCCTTCCCTGTGAATATTTACAACAGGCTCATCTCCAGGAGGCCAAGAATTAACCGTATTGCCTTTTTCTTGTTGTTGAATTACCATTGCTGTCTTTGGTATATTACATGGTAAGGTCCCAATCTCTTCCACGATGGCCAGCCATGTTCGCTATCGTGTCCTGAACACGTGTTAAGCATTGCCTCAACGAGTCATGTATTATTAATTATTTTTCATGCGTTTTAATGCTTATTGTTCTTCTGTTGTCAAAGAATTGCTTCATAAGAGATGTTGAATGAAAGAATGTATAAGTGGAAATACTCTGCTTTTTCGCTTTCGAAGCCGTTGATCTATTTAGATTCATCCGCCTTCTCCACCGTCCCAGTCTTTGTGTACTAGGGAATGACATTCCCTTAGTAGGATATTAACCCTACTTCACTCATGTAGTCAGAGTTAAAGTATAGTGCAAAGTGTAGTAATGCTGTATTGCATTCTCTCCACATATCTGTTCAATATCTATGCAAAGAATGTAATAAAAAATATTTAAATAAAACACGTTACAAAACAATGAGGACTGTGACAATGTTGATCCATTTATAATTGGCATCAATCCAATTCCTAGAACTAATATATATAGATGATACGGACTTCCTCTCTCAAATAGTATTTTTTTTATTTCGCATATTCTTTACAGGACATTGCAGTCAACTCCAGCATTTTTCAGCTGCTGTCGATGTCTTGGCAAGATTATGCGCAGTAGTTTGCCATTGCTTTCTGAGCGACCGGCACACATACCCCCTTAAGTAACCAACGCGACGCGATCCGCTGCCGAATCTCGCGCAGTTGCGTTACCCACGTGTATATACGGGATTACGGAGAAAGTCGTTAACTCCTTCGCCAGAGACTGGCCTCTCAAATAGTGCTAAGAATTTAATGCCACTGACACAATTAGTAAACAGACAAAGTGAAGGCCAATATCTTTTTCTCGACTTAAAACCAATAATGTCCACACACACAGACAGAACTATATTTCAGCCAAAAATTAAAGCCATAAATGATAATTTAGAAAGGTCTTTCTTTACTAACAACAACAACAACAACAACAACAACAACAACAAAGATCTAGAATCTTTGATGTGGATCGTGATGAGAGCGACGTTCTACAATTGACCTGCTAGCTATACGACACACACACACACACACACACACACACACACACACACACACACACACACACTCAATCACATAAATATTACCTTGTTTCACGCCTCAAGACGCATTTGGCTTAAGTTATTAAAACACATATCTTACAGATCAATCGGAACTCGGTCAATGATGTGATCTGTATCACGTCGGCCGACTTAACTTCCTAGGACATTTTCTGGTACCCATTGCAGGATGGGTAGATATCATCATCATCATCATCATCATCATCATCATCATCATCATCATCATCATCATCATGTGCCATGGCGATAAGCGGTAGCAGTATTGTTTCGCCATCTTAAAAGATTACCAGAGTCATTAATTATATATGTGTTCTTGTCTGGACATTACCACGCGGCCAAGCCATCCAGGTATTTACTTCTCTGCTCTCCCCATATTCTTTCCCCTCAGTTTTGCCAGTTGTCACAAAGGTCCAGTTTATTTCTTCTCATAACGTGTCCGATAATTGTGACTGTCTTCGTCTAGTTTCTCTGATCATTTTACGGTTTTCATCTGATTTTTTTTTTTTTTTTGGGAGTACTACTTGGCCATTTGTTTTTCTCTCTGTCCATGGATGGCATTCTTTGAATTTCTTTCAGGAACCACATTTCCACAGCCATTAGATGTTTTTGCAGCCTGTTTGCTTATTGTAAACGTTTCACATCCATACAAAAGTACAGATTCTATGTAGCACTTCAACCCCTTTTTCTCGTTGCAAATGACATCTGTTAATTGGTCAGTATGTTTCCCAACTTGCAAAAGGCTACATTCATCTCATCTCATCATGTTCCTCTTGTACCTTGCGGTGTCGAGGTGAAGTATAAACTTCGTGAGAGTGCCCGGTTATGGGCTTCGTATATCGACATTCCCATGGATTCTGTTATTCCCTCCGTCCAACGTTTACGTGGTCGGCCTCTTCCTCTGTTTCCATCTGGTCTGTACATCATTGCTTGTTGTGGCATGCTGTTGACTGGTAGCCTACTTGCATGGCCAAACCATTTGACTTGCTGCTTTCTAATAAAATCTAGAGCAGCTTTAACCCCCACTTTAGTCCTGATTTCTTCATTTCTGATCTTATCTCTTCTTGATACGTTGAGTATTCTTCTCAGGAACGTCATTTCTGTTGTTGTGATTTTTCTTTTCTCTTTTTCTGTCATTGTCCAGGTTTGGCATTGGTAGCACAGAGTTGGTAGGAAGATTGTGTTGTAAAGTGCTTTCTTAGTAGTTATTGATACATGTTTGTTCTTTAGTATTGGTGCCATTTGTCCAATGAGTTGATTTGCCTTATTGCACCTATTTTCGATCTCGTCTTCTGATCTGCAATTTGATGATATTATACTTCCTAGGTACTTGAAGCTCTTTACTTGTTTCAAGGGATGTTCGTTTAGGTGAATTGTTGCTGTTTGTTCTTCTTTAGTTATAGTCATTACCTCTGTTTTGCTTGTGCTAATTTTCATGTTATGTTCCCTACACGTTTCGTTTAGACTATTCATGTGGTCTTGTAATTCAGCTTCTGATTTTGCTATTAGTGCTTGGTCGTCCGCAAACAGGAGTTCTCTAATGGTTAGATTTGCAGATGGTTCTTCTTCTGTGTTCTCGTCATGCAGTATTCTTGCTGTCTCTGCTTGGCTGGTTTCTTTACATATGTTGTCTATATATGTTATGAACAAGAGAGGGGACAGGACACAACCTTGTCGTACTCCAGATCTTATGGTGAAGGGTTCTGAGTGTTCTCCAGTTGCTCTCACTATGCATTCACTGTTGTTGTATAAACTTCTACAACTACATTTAACATGACTATTCTTGTTCTCTTCAAGGCATCCCCCATCTGATGTTATGACTGTTCCGAGATATTTGTACCGATTCACTTGTATAAGAATATTCCCATTTACTTGTATATTGTATGTTGGTATTGCATTCTTTCTAGTGACGATCATAATCTGTTTTCTTACAATTTAATTCTAACCCTAGGTGTTCAATGTGTGCAACAACCGCATCTACTTAATTTTGCAGACCTGCCCATTGTCTGCAATCAATATTTTATCATCCGTATATCTAATGTTATTGATGTTATGTCCCCCAATGGTAATTCCTCTCATATCTTCTAAATTTCTGTAAATATTTTCACTGTATAGGGAAAACAAAATCTGGAGACATTACACATCCCTATCGCACACCTCTCCTAATAGGCCGATGTTGACCTATGTTATTATCAATCTTTACAGCAGCTTGTTGTTTCCAATATATGTTTTTTTTTTTTAAATGTTAGGTCTTTCCCATAAAATTGTAGAGTCTGCAAGCACCTTCATCATTTAGATATGTCTTACTTTATCGAAATACGTTGTGTAGTCAATAAAGCAAAAATGTAGGTCTATATTTACGTATATAGAACGTTCAATTAGTGTTCTCAGCATATACACATCATTTACTGGACCCTTGCTTTCTACGAACCCACATTGTTCTTCTCCTATTTAGGTTTGTATTTTCTTCCTAGTTCTGTGCATGATAATTCGTAGCAAAATGTGGCTCTTTATACTAACTGTTCGAGGTTGATCACATTCCAAGGCTTCCGATTCAATTTCTTCGGGATTGCAATAAATATAGAATTACATAATTCGCGAGGTATCTTTCCAGTATCATATTTTGTGTTCAGCAGTCTGGTGACTTGGTCTATTCCATTTTCTTCTAAGGCATTTATCATTTGTGTTGTGATGTTGTCAAGACCCGGATCTTGCCAGTTAAAATAATTCTGAACTTTCATCTTCAAAATTGATGGTCCTACATTATTATATCAGAATATCATACTGCTCTCCTTTTGTGTCATCATAAAGGTCTTTCACATAATCACATAAGACCACTCATGTAAAATGAGATCTTTTTCTATTTTGACTTTGCAATGTAGGGTAGCGGGGTAGGGGTACACCCAATCAAAGGAGAAGCAAGGTGCCTCCTTCCCTCCGCTAGCCTACGGGACACCGTTGGGCAAGGTGGAGTACCCGTTTAGCCCCCCCCCCCCCCAACAGGGTAACGTGAAGCCATGTGAGCAGGTGGTGGATTGGACTTGGGAGCAGCTGACAGATAGTTGTTGGTTATGGTTTCACGTCGGTGACGGTGGGCAGAGGATCTCTCAGTAGAGACAATGGCTACGGTCATCCGATCAGTATGGTCACTGCCAGGAAGGAAGAATGGTAGACTTCCCTCCTTATTGATTCCCGGGCAGAGGAGGCTCGTCAGCCTTGGTTGGTATCTCTTCTAAGAGAAGGAACTCTGAATCTCAAACCTCCGCTGCTTGCGGGTATACCCATATGGGAAAGGCTTCGGGAGTAAACCCTGAGGACAAATCCGGAGATGGAGTCCCTAAGGCAGTTCCATGTTGTAAACAACATAGTTCTGGCAACTCCTGCGACGGCACAGATGCCAAGTTCCATTGGCTACTGCCTTTCCCTTGGTCAACATCGGCGACGTGGAGAGAGGGGAACCTGCTACTGGGCAACAGCTGGTTCTCCGATTTCCATTGTCCAGGCTTGTGCCCTGAAGAGGTCACTTCAGCACCGTGTAAAGCGGTGACACAACACGGGAAGCAGCATTTGCCGGTTATAAGTCTTAATGCTCGATTGGCGTAGAGCAAGGCGCCAGGGGCTACTTCCGACGGTGGGAGAGATCATCGTATCTCACTAGACAGCTACCGCCCGCCTAAGCTGGGCATCCCCCAGTCAATAAGGTGTTGTCTCGCCACGGTTCATCTGCTCCTGAGGGTGTGTGGAGCTTAGGGGAAAATCCTGACACATGGAACGCAATCTATACACCTAGCAACAAGAAAAAAACAAAACAACCGGCCCTAAGGCTGGGAACATGGAACGTAAGAGCCATGACCCCTGGCATCTCAGACGATCTAAATGAAATTGTGGATGCCCGCAAAACTGCAGTGATAAACAACGAACTACTAAGACTGGGGATAGACATTGTCGCCCTGCAAGAGACCAGACTCCAAGAATCTGGAAGCATCAAGGAGAGGGACTTCACTTTCTACTGGCATGGCAAGCCGTGCGCAGAGACCAGGGAGCATGGAGTTGGCTTCGCTATCAGAAACAAGCTGCTTAATTCCATCATACCACCAAGTGATGGCACTGAAAGAATACTGAAGCTCCAACTCCAGACAGAGGCAGGCCCAGTTAGTATTATAAGCGTTTACGCCCCAACACTAACTGCAGTATCAGAATCTATAGACAAGTTATATGACGACCTTAGCAAAGAAGTCAGTGAAACACCAGAGAAACAACATCTTTTTATCCTGGGGGATTTCAATGCCAGGGTTGGCTCCGACCACAAATCTCGGCCTTCATGTCTAGGACAGTTTGGCGTTGGGAAGATCAATGACACAGGACAACGTCTCTTGGAATTCTGCAGCCACCATAATCTGTGCGTGACCAACACCTTCTTTGACACGAAACCTCAACACAAGGTGTCATGGAGGCACCCCAGATCAAAGAACTGGCACCAACTCGACATGGTGCTCACTAAACGCAGAAACCTCCGCAATGTACGGTTGACTCGCAGCTATCATAGTGCTGACTGCGACACCGACCATTCACTCGTCTCCAGCAAGGTGAAGATAAAGCTCAAGAGAATCTACAGAAGCCGAACAGAAGGAAGACCACGCATTGACACCAGCGGCACCCAAAATAAAGAGAAGGTCAACAAATTCATGCAGGCTGTAGCGGATACTCTGCCTGGCCCCACAAATGGGAAATTCTACCGAGAGATGGAGTCATTTTCGCGACACCATCTACAATACAGCACTATCAACAATTGGCAAGAAGCAATCTAAGTCAACCGACTGATTCGAAGCACACTCTGAAGAGATGCTCCCAGTCCTGGAGATAAAGAGACATGCATTCTCAATGTATAAAACATCACCTTCAGAGAAAACACTGCAGGCATTGCGAACGGCCAGAAATAGAGTACAACAGATGGCAAGAAGATGTGCGAACTGGTACTGGCTACAGCTCTCTGCTCAAATTCAAACTTGTGCAGACACTGGAAATATAAGAGGAATGTACGAAGGGCATCAAGCAAGCTGTCGGTCCATCAAAAAATAAGATGGCCCCTTTACGATCAACTGAGGGGGTAATCATACAAGATCGAGCGAAACAAATGGATCACTGGGTAGAACACTAGAAGAAGCTCTGGAAGCCATCGATCAACAGTCTGCCATGCATGCCCTGGATAACGAACCTTGCCTCATAGAAATCAGCGAAGCACTAGACTCTCTCAAATCTTACAAGGCACCTGGAAAAGATAGTATTCCACCTGAAATTTTAAAATGTAGCAAAGAAACAATCATCCCAGAACTGTATGCAATATTTCAGCTCTGCTGGAGAGAAAAATCAATACCACAAGATATGAAAGACGCAAACATCGTTACCCTTTATAAAAACAAAGGCGACAGAAGCGACTGCAACAACTATCGCGGTATTTCCCTACTCAGCATTACAGGCAAGATCTTTGCCAGAGTAATCCTTAAAAGATTACACATTCTTGCTGAAAGAATCTACCCTGAATCGCAGTGCGGATTTAGACCCAACAGGTCACCATCGATATGATTTTCTCACTCCGGCAGCTCCAAGAGAAGTGCAGAGAACAGAGGAAGCCATTATATAT
Source organism: Cepaea nemoralis (assembly GCA_014155875.1). Classification (NCBI taxonomy): domain Eukaryota; kingdom Metazoa; phylum Mollusca; class Gastropoda; order Stylommatophora; family Helicidae; genus Cepaea; species Cepaea nemoralis. The sequence continues at coordinate 81,525 of JACEFZ010004784.1, read as the reverse complement.
TGCCTTCATCGACCTCACAAAGGCATTTGACCTCGTGAGCAGAAGCGGCCTTTTTAAGGTCCTTGAAAAGGTTGGATGTCCACCCACCCTTCTTAGTCTCGTGAAATCATTCCATCAAAACATGCAGGGGACCATTTTATTTGACGGCTCAACATCCCAGTCATTCAGCATCAGCAGCGGAGTAAAGCAGGGCTGCGTGCTTGCTCCTACACTCTTTGGTATCTTCTTCGCTGTTCTCTTAAGGCAGACAATTGGGACTGCCACTGAAGGCATATACCTCCACACAAGTTCTGATGGCAAACTTTTTAACCCATCAAGACTCAAGGCAAAGACCAAAATAAGATCAAGATGCGTAAGAGAACTACATTTTGCAGGTGATGCAGCACTGACTACTCATACAGCAGAAGATCTCCAAAGGCTCATAGATCGTTTTGCAGCCGCCTGCAAAGACTTTGGGCTCACCATTAGCCTAAATAAAACACAGGTGATGGAACAAGACGCTGGTGGGCCCCGTCAATCAAAATTTCTAATTACGAATTGAAGGTCGTACACGATTTTGTGTATTTGGGGTCGACAATATCAGATAATCTTTCATTAGAGACAGAAATCGACAGACGCATTGGAAAGGCAGCCACAACATTTTCCAGGCTAGCTAAAAGAGTTTGGGAGAATAATAAACTAACAGAGCGTACAAAAGCTCAAGTATATAAAGCTTGTGTTGTTAGCACACTACTCTATGGGTCTGAATCCTGGACCTTGTACTCAAGACAGGAAAGGAAGCTGAATTCCTTCCACATGAGATGTCTGAGACGTATCCAGGGCATAACATGGAAAGACCACATAACAAACAAACAGATGCTTTAAAGAGCAAATATTACCACAGTGCACACCCTCCTCAAGCAGAGTCGCCTCCGGTGGCTGGGCCACGTATCTCGAATGGAGGATGAACGTATTCCCAAAGATCTCCTTTACGGAGAACTAGCCACAGGAAAGAGGCCAACCGGAAGACCCCAAATGCGATATAGGGATATGTGTAAACAAGATATGAAAACCATTGGAATAGATCCAGACACGTGGGAGAGAGTTGCAACAGACAGATGCTGCTGGAGAAGAGATGTACGAAACGGACTGGTGCTCTTTGAGCGCAATCTGATTCAATAAACTGAGGATAGGCGGCACAGGCTCAAAGCGCAGTCACTTACTGCGGAACTTGATTCGTCTTACAGATGCGGAAACTGTGACAGGGATTGTCACTCTCGCATTGGAATATACCAGTGGTTCTCAACCGGTGGGGAATTCCCCCCCCAGGGGGGAATTTTGGGGTTTCCAGGGGGGGGGCGGGGAATGAAGATTATTTCAAGATCGCGTTAATACAAGAACCGATTACTTGATCTTGTTTTTCCTTTCATACTTTACGCTTCTGTACGCATCACCCTTCTGAAATTCATTTTATAACGTAAGTAGATCCGCAAATCACATTTTATGGACATGTCTAGACTTGTGTTAGTATGTGCTATTAAATTTAGCTTCAATTATTACGTATACTGTGTAGGGGCAGTGGGAAATTTTTAGGGAGGAAATACAAAAGGGGGGAATGACGTTCTAAAAATATGGTAAGGGGGGGGGGGGGGAATTATCTCCTAAAAATATGGTGAGGGGGGGGGGAATGACGTCCTAAAAATATGGTGAAGGGGGGAACGGACCAAAAAAGGTTGAGAACCACTGGTCTATACAGTCACCAGCGGTGCTGCCAGGCACCTCCCAAGCGGCACAACTCTATAGTCCTTCAGGACTGAAAGAGGCCTACTACTACTACTACTACTACTACTACTACTACTACTACTACTACTACTACTACTACTACTACTACTACCACTACTACTACTACTACTACTACTACTACTACTACTACTACTACTACTACTACTACTACTACTATACTGTTCTCCTTTTGTGTCATCATAAAGGTCTTTCACATAATCACATAAGACCACTCATGTAAAATGAGATCTTTTTCTACTTTGATTTTGCAATCTTCGGTTTTTAGGCAATCTGTTGATGTGTGTGTTCTTTTGAAAGTGATGTCATTAATTCTTTTGTTCATTAATCTTGTATTCCGTGTGTTGTGTTGGCGTCCTATTTCCCTGCATCTTTTTTCAAGCCATACTTCTTTTGCGATTTTGCAGTTTCCTTAGTTTCCTGCGAACCTCTTCATATTTTCCATGATTATTTTTGTTATTTCTTTTTATTTCCATGAATTTTAAGAAGTCTTCCGTCATCCATTCCTTACGTCCCGTCATAGTCATTTTTGGTATAGTTGTGTTGCAGCATGTTTGACTGATTTCTTTAATATTCCCAATTGGTAGCTGACATCTTGAAATAATATGTCCACATCGGAAAATTCATCACATCTGTTCTTTATCTCTACGTTGAATTTATATTTTATCTCCTCAATCTCCAGTGCCCGTAGATCATATATTGTGTGTGTGTTTATGTGTGTGTGTGTGTGTGTGTGTGTGTGTGTTTGGGGGGGGGGGGGGGTTGTGTATTTGACTTTCTTTAATGGCATATGTGCCGCTCTCCCTGGCCAAGGTGTTAGCGACGTTGTTCGTAATCTCGTATATCTACGTGGGGAAAACAGCTGCACGAGATTCGGCATCGGATCGCGCCGCGCTGGTAACTTACGGGAGTATTTGAGCCTGTCGTTCAGAAAGCAATGGCAAACTACTCAACGTAAAACATGCCTAGTACATCAACAACAGCTGGAAAAGTTTGGTGTTTACTGCAATGTCCTGCAACGGATATGCAACATTTAAAAAATGCCATATATGTATTGCTTATTAATCTATGGTCGCTTTCCCAGCCTGCTTGGTATAATTTTTGACTGGGTGGGTGAATGGATGGATGGATGGATAGATGAATGAATGGATGAATGGATGGTTGGATGGTTGGATGCAAGCATTTATGTATGTATGTATGTATGTATGTATGTATGTATGTATGTATGTATGTATGTATGTATGTATGTATGTGTCGAATCTGTAGAGATTGATGGCTCAACCCTAAAGAGAGAAAGGATATAAAGTCCTTTCTTCCAATGTGCTCCTGCCCGTTTAATTAATTTAGCTGTGCTGACTCAATTGTTTAAGACCAGAAATAGAGTGTAACAGAACCAAGGAATAACTTCAGTAAATAACTGGAAAGTGTTATTCCATTTTATACCCAAAATATCCTTTAAGTGGTTCCTTGCCACTCCTCTACCAACTAATTAATTCTAAATAAGAGTAATTTAAATTAAAATCATTTGACTTTGACAAGTAAACATCACTCATGAGAGAACATAACTTCCTTATTTTTTCATCATTTAGTAACTATATATTGAGTAATAAACAGAAATGTTTGAAACAATTAATTACAAATGCATCAATTACATCCATAAAAAATCAGAAAGTTTGTACATCAAAATTGTTACACATAATTTCCACAGCTATTCCTCTCCTCACATAACATTGAGAATACAAGTAAATTAGTCGTTACTTTTCCCACAGATCTTCTGTAGTAGAAATCTGAAAAAGAAATTTTTCCTGCCCCCTTTGTCTTGACGTGTGGGTTGTGGGTTCTTGCTTCAAGTTGTCAGTGTGTTTTATGTTCCTCTTCAGTGTGTTATTTCTTCCCGGTTTTTAGAATATTCTAAGTGGCTCTAAATTTCCATGTTTGGCAGGTAAGTCATGTTTAAAACAATGTTACCTCTCCTAAAACAACTGGAACTCTTCGCAGGTGGATTTGGTTCTGCCCTACTCTCTCACAGAGCAATTAACAAAGCGGCTGCTACCACCAAAGAGCTACTTGCAGTCAAGCTTTTGCCTCCACTAAATCCTGCATTCAATCTAGTCAGGTCTGTATCTACAGGAGTATGACCATTACCTGAAATTTCAGCATTCATATACATCTAATGATATCATCAATATGACATTAGAAATGAAATGTTGTAACTGCCTAAGAACACAAGTGAAATCAATAAAAGGAATTTTGTTCCTAGAGAAAAATAATAGTGGAGAGAAAGGAGTCTTGGTGCTCTCTAATAGTTATCGACCTATAATGGTTGTCCTCTATTCAATCTTCTATTACATGGTGTTCAAGGTTTAGACTAGCAGATGTGCAGTTTCCTCTTCACCTATGCCTGTCCTCATGGTTTCCAGGTTGAGTAATATCTTGATTGATTTGGGATTGACAACTGTGTTTACAATCCTCTCCGGTACCTAGTTAATTTCTCTAAATCTTCTTCTACTCAAGAAAAGGGGTCTCATACATTAATGAGTTTTAAATCATTTCCCATTGTAATGAGTAGTTGCTTATAAACAACATAAGTACATCATGGAATCAATTCTTGTATAGCATTCAGGTGCATTCTTCTTCATGAAATGCTTCAAGTGAGAAGTTATCTTCCAATTTTATGGATGTAATATTTATTATCATCATCATCCACATCATAATGGTTTCCTTATATCATTGTCATTACAATCATTATCATTATTATCATCATCATTATTACATTATTATCATAACATTACAGTCATCATCATCATCATCATCATCATCATCATCATCATCATCATCATCATCATCATCATCATCATCATTGTAGTACATTATTATCATTACACTAGACCATATGTGTTAACATGAGTGACATGAACTACAAAGTGGGATTTTGCTTAAGGTACAAAACCAGATGCTTGTAGTATGCGTAATGTATGATATGGTTTGTGTCGTGCTTAGCGCACAAAACCAGATGATTGTAACATGAATGAGATTTTATACAATGTGTTGTCATGCGTCGGAGTGTACTAAATTATTATTCAGTTTATGGGTTATGCCGAACAAGTTCTCTGGTGATAGACATGACATTACACATCACAGTTGCCTTCTATCATGAGATTGATTGTTAGCTTATACTCCTTTGCATTATTCACTCATTCTCAAACATAACATTCATATGTAGGGATGATCATTTCACTCAGTCTTCAGACACATTCATATCTGTGTGGATGATCATACAGGAATCACTCATCAAACATCCTTCATACTGGCATGTAAGGATAGGTAATTATACTTATGTGATTTCCAATGATAACTTAAAATGTTTAACATCATTGATATCACAATGAAATCTCTCCTTTCACAATCATTCATCAGGGACATCATATCTGTAGGAATGACAATTAGTATGTCTGTGCTTTATCATGATAAATTCACAGATTTAACCACAATTACATTACATTAGAATCTCATTCTTCATCAGACATTATAATATTTCCTGGATGATAATTAGTCATTCATACTGATAGGTTTTATCAAATGATACATTCACATCTGTTAAGCAATAATGAAACACACATGAACCACCACAGGCATGCTCTTTTCAATGACATAGACTCATGTGGTCAGTAGGCATGCTTATGAAATTCACCAAGGATTTAGCAATATGGAATCCATGAGTCACCACATGCTTTCATCCAATACATACAATTTATGTGATACACTCATCCGCATTAATTCATTATGACTCATAATAATTCTTGCATGGCGGTTGATTACGCACTATTATGTGGCACAAATATTATTATTCCCCATGTTTGACAACCATGAAAATATATTTGCCTTACCACATGTGTGCTTTAACATCACACAAATTATGATACCTATAGAACTCATTTTGGTTCCCATGTGTTCAGGAACTACAAGAAGACTATTTGTTTGTCCATGTGCTCATGTCAAAAAGTAAATCTACTGACTAATGTGCTCAAATCTACCTGACTATACACATTACACTAATTTCTCTATCAGTGCTGGCACAGGTAAACTAGTTTTAAATCTTACCAGTGTGGGCACATGTACCATATGTCCTTACCACTGCACTAAGAATTCTGAGTTTTCTTAAGTCTTAAGTTTCCACTCTAATTCATTGCAGACTGAGTTTCATGCTTAAGAAATAAAATGTACAACATGTGTCTAATGTTTATACATTAATTAAGTTGTTTAACTTTGGGAGGAAAATAAAACTCACTATGGTTATTCTTAATGTACGGTTTACCCATAGGCTATGAAAACTGAATATATTATTTAGTTCTTACTAAATTAATTTAAGAACTTCCCACATGGTTCAACAATACTGACTTACCACTCTTCTTCTGGGAAAAAGACTCACAGACTAAACTAAAATTTAAAATAAATATTATATTTACCTTCATCCTATCAGGACGGCGTCACAACACATGTCAACAGTTGACAACACCAAGATGTCAGGTCCTGATTTGGTTGATTTCGAATACTGGCTGCTGGTTGTATGTTCCCTCTATTCTCTTTAGACAATTTCTCACTTGGTCGTGGCGAGTTGAGAAGCTACCATTCAGCAGGCACAGTCGGCCTTTCTCTTGGTCTTGGTCTGTGACGAGTTGTGGTTTTAGTTTGTACAATGTGGCTGGAAACCGATTGTAGTTGTTTATATCTCAGCGTTTTCCGTTCCGTGTTTTGGCCTTCCCGTGGACCATGAGTCTGTCCTTGTAAAATATGGGATTGTAGTAAAATGAAACAAACTTAGTATTGTTGCGGTGAACACTGATTTTGTCGTCCTGGAAATATTTACCGCGATGTTACGCTTGTGAAAAATTATATTACATGCTCCCCTCTCAGACTGTTGTTCGCCTGAAAACTGTAGCTTTGAGCAAGCGAAACAAGCTTATATTTCCTCTAATCCTTTCTTTCCTCCTCTGGTTCTTGAACATAATCTTCAATAGGATGTCTGCTGAGAAAGTCTGCTCCTACAATGATCCTTCCTCACAGCAGTTGTTGGATTTAATCTGTTAGAGTTTTTGCTTTGGCGTATGGAACAGGGTAAGACTTGACTCGCACCGGTGTTGGATCCCTCAATTCCATGTTGAATTCTACTAGATCTGTCAGTCCTAGCTTGTCTGTTAGTATCTCTGCATAATTCTCTACTCACTATCGAATCTGCTGCTGCTGATCCGTCGTTAATGTTGAAGTAATGTCCACATCTCGATGAGTCTTTTAGAACTGCAGAGGGTACTCAACTCTCCTTGAATTTCCATGTTCAACTTCTGTTAGTACGGCCATTGCTATCAAATGTGCTGTCTCGGTTGTGGGTCTCTCGTTGTATTTTTGTAGCAGGTTGAGATGAAAGATTTTCTCTTTCCCCTTTATAGAGATCTTGTAGTTTGTTCTGGAAATGTTCTCCTTCACTACATAATGTTATATGGCAAATGATCAAGCGTCTAAAGTAAGAACTGATGGTCACAAACATCAGTTAATAAAAATAGATAAAACAATAAATGAGAGCACTCAGTGGCATAGTGAACGCTACGTCACGAAATCGCGTTGTGTGACAATGCGACTGTCACATAGACACACTTTAGCTCTACACTTCAACCCGTACAGACGCTCATTGCAGACTTGCCATTAGGAAACAGTTTACAGACATGCTTCAACACTTTGATCATTACCACTCACTAATTCAACCAGACAGACTACAACAGATGCGTTCAGTCTTCAGTACTAAGCCATGACCCGCTTTTGGAATTCATCATGACACCTGGGAGGATGCAGCCAGAGACCGAAATTCGTGGCGTGCATCATTACACAAAGGTGAAGTCAGAAATGCGAGGCAACCACGACTGCAAGAGCTGTGAAGAAAAGGCAGGACAGAAAAACCACTGCAGAAAATCCTCCTCCAGAGACGTCAAGCATTCTTTGCCCACAATGTCAAAGAACATTTCGAGCCAAAATAGGCCTTATCAGCCATCTTAGAACCCACGGCTCCATACCTTCAACCCCACTGGATGAAATGAATGGTCATCATCATTCTTGATGGACAAACAACAACTAAGCCACAGAAACCCGTTGGTATCAGGTGCTAGGCAGTTTTAGCCCAGCCAGTTCGCTTTGAACGCCGACTGCACATACTGCGAAGATGCTGGTAGTCTGACCTGCCGTGGGTGACAGCGCCAGATGCCGGCCACACTCCACAGGGTTGCATGACCACAACACGGACAGACACTGTAGGAGGCATGAGACTGGGTCAGGAGTGATTTGTAGCTGGAGTACATGTCGTGAAGTTGAACGTTTTAACGCAAGATATGCGGCCGCTTGAGAATGTGCTTGTTTACCGTGTAGAACACATCGTCCTGGAAAAGAATAAACACGGCCTTTTATTGCTTCACGGTGCGTTCTTGTGTGGCTCTTCCTTTGTTTGGCTGTGTTGGGTTTTGGTCGCAGAGCGCAGCCTACCAGGTCTTGACCATTAGTCTGGGGATCTATAGAGGTCATCATTCCCCTGGACAACCGAAGAGTCGGCTGGCTCCTTCATTATCACTAGGCAGCATATAAGCTCCCATGTGAGAGGAAACCCACGCCGTGACATGGGACGCTCGTCGAAGAAGTAGATCACGCAGATTTTGATCAACATCATGGGACTCCAGATCCTCTGGTTGCGTCAGATTCGGACTCAGCTTCCATTGGCGCAGCACATTGTATAAGTAAGGCACACGAAGAGACAGCATTACATCGAACGGAAGAGATTACACAATCACATTACACGCACAGTTTGTTCTCAGATCACGCCGATCTGCATTAGCTGAAGATTACATGGCGTATCCGATGTGTGTTAGTTAATTTCATCGCTTCATCCATCGTCCGCTTGCTTTGCTAAATACGCTGACTGAGGAGTCGGTCACTGCTTTGAATTCATCAAGTTCAGTATCGATGTCTATCGACGTCTCCTGTTTCGAGACCAGCTCTACCCATGTAGCTACACTAGCGTTGCCAGTTACCGCCTCTCGCCACATGACCAGCTCTACACAAGGAGCTACGCTATCGTTGCCAGTCGCCGCCTTTTGACACGTGACCAGCTCTGACCAGGGAGCTGTATTATCGCTGACAGTCGCCGATGTGTGATACGTGTCCAGCTCTACCCAGATGGCCACTTTGCCGCCTGTCGCCCTCTCTTGATACGTGACCCGCTCTATTCAGAGAGCCACATTTCGCTGCCTGTCGCCGCTCTTGGTGAGGTAACCGCTCTACCCAGGGAGCCACGATTTCGCTGCTGCTATCACAGTGTGAACATGGCCTAGCCGTAGATCGTTAGTGGTTGACATCACTACAGATGACAAACTCCGCGTTGTATTGTATAAAAGGTTTATTGGTTCAATCCATTACATTTTCATGCTGCCGATGTACATGCAGACATATTTGTTTATCCCTTCATGGCTGAATCCCAAGTGACGTGTGTGCAACCCCTGGATACTTAAACCCATTTGTGCTCACACGTTCACTAACTATGATTTCCCCATTAGTTAATGAATGCGCAGCATTCATTAACTCTCTACTACTAAGCTAACTCCCTTACTGTTATATACCTCCCCTTCTTCAAGAAGACTTTTTCTCTGAAAAAGTCTCAACCCCAACCCTTAAACACTTAACTCTACTGAAATATTTCTTGTTCTATACCACATCTGCCCAACAATCCCTTCACATATATTTCCTAATTCAAATCTCACCCTCCTATCTCATCATAGCCAAACGCTAACCAGAGACATACTTTATACAATGTCAATAATACAAAACTCTCTACAAAATTCTCTATAAAATTCTCCACAACAACTCTCTACAAAACTCTCTATAAGCGAACCGCTTTTAAAGTGTCCGTCTAAATTATGATTGACAAAAATTGAAGATATTTTCCTTAACTTTTTCTCACTTACTCACATTCTCACTATTCCAGGATAGACAGAAAACAAAGTTTAGTTTAGATTGGTTTGGTGCACACCTAAGAAAGTTTAGAAAGTAAGAAAAAAGTAAGAAGTAATCACATTTCTCTTCCCATGCATTCTCAAAACTTTATAAAATAAAGTTCACAAAATTTATCTTCATTGCCGTCAATAATAATTTTTCAAAAAGTTATGTTAATCCAAAACTACAACCTTTTGTATTATTCACCTCGTTAAGTTCAACCATTCTTTCAAAACCTCCAAATTATTAATATACTGTCAAACACAGTGTTCTTCTTCCAGAGTCCACTTATGCCAAAATTCAACCTGGCATTCCCCCCATATTCTCCCATTAAACGCTGTTCAACCCAGCTCCTATTTCAACTCCCATTTACCCAATATCGGCCGTCATTCCCCTCATCCATGGCTTTAAATCCATGTATTTAAGAACCGTCTAATGCAGTCCGTAATTCAATCCCCCAAACCATTTTTAACGGTGTAACTCTTTCCAACCCACATGTAATTATCAATTGTTGCTGACAACCCCAGCCACTTTTAAATATACTCCTCTGTTACTTCCTCTACTATATACTGAGTTACTTCACTAATCACCAAAACTTCCCCCTTAACTCAATCATGTTTCACCCTCAATTTATAACCGTTATACACGTTAAACAACTCAACTTCAAGTCACAAAATTCGTACAACGAAGCATGGCTCTTACTCCATGTTTCATATTTTCTGCAAGCTCCCAAAAACAACTCATCCCAAAAATTATTTTAAACACCCTCAGGGTAACTCAAAAAAATAAACCAAAGTTTTGTAAAAATAAACTGCTAAGTTAACATATCCTCACATTTTATAAAGAACAACTGAAGTCAAAACAATAGAGCAAACAATATAAACCCCCTCATTCTTTGACATCATTTTTATCCCCACACATTTATCAAATTAAACATATGTGATGAAATGAAAAATCATATATACGTACACCATAATATATATTATAACTACTAATCAATCATTTTCCGTCTAAGAAAAACTCAACACTTCAAACTTAAAAAAATCAAAATGATAATAAAGCATATATCAATCAGTCCTAACTTACTACAATATTATGTCTACTCATCCCGACAACTCTCAACACCTCTTGATTAAGTTTTTTGCTAACTTTCTTTCTTTGAAATTCACAAATACCGTCTCTAACTTCTTCTTCTATCTGCAATCTGCAGAATATTCTACCACGCTATTTATCACTTCTCCCTTTTCTTAATAACTCCAAATTTTTTTCTATAAGTGCAATATCTACATCAATATCGTCATCCTCCCGAGGAGAATTATCTTCTTTCATATCAGCATCCTCATCAGTTTCTGACTCTTCATCCATCTCTTGTTCCGCATCTGTATACCCATTACTAGCAACCGCTAATCTTTTCCTTTCTAAATCCAATCTAATCTTCCTATCTTGATGTCTTAATGAGTTTTCAAATAGTGGCATATCTTCATCACTTGAGGAATTTACTCTAAATTTCCTTTGCCTCCTAATTTCTCTTTCTTTCTGTCTATCTAACTTTCTGTTTACTGCCTGTCTAGTATTCATAAATGGAGCGTCTATTTTTTCTTTGATTGATTCTTCACTATTATAACCGTCATACGTATTGTTTTCCTCTGTCACGATTGTTTTTGGTATTGTTTCTTCTTGTTCACCAGTAGTAGATGCTGTTATTATTTGTTTTTGTACCAATTCTCTCCCATTTTCTATAGGTATTGGATATTCCGTTTGTCTGATAATCTGTTCATCTGAAAATATTTCTTCTGAATAATAATTATTATTATTATCCTCTGCATCTTTTTCCTCATTATCCCGTCTTAAGTGCTCTACATGTGAACGTGCAACATGCCCTGTAATTTGATTTTTAATAGTATATGATACTGGACCCTTTTTTCTAAAATATAATATCCCGGGACCCAATGAGCATCAAACTTGGAGTTTTTCCTATGTTTTTTGTAATAAACTCTATCACCTATGTTAAACTCTTGTAAGTGTGCATTTTTATTTGTGTATTTCTTCTGTCTTTCTCGAGCCTTAATTATATTATTTCTTAAACGTATATGTGCTTTGTGCATTTCTTGCAACCTTGTTTCCTGAAAATCCTCCCCCATATATTTTCTCCTAGGCTTTAATAAATTGTCAATTGGTAATATTGGTTCTCTTCCATGTACTAGGTAAAATGGTGAGAAACCTGTTCCTTCATTTTGGTGTGTACGGATCGCCCCCAATGCTATTCCCAAATAAAGATCCTAATCCATATCGTGTTCTTCTACATTTTTCGCCAGTATATTGTTCAATGTTCTATGTTGTCTCTCATTTTTGGCATTCGAAGATGGTCTGTAGTATGAAGTTTTAATGTGCTTTATATTCAAATCTTTTAACAATTTTTCATACTTTCTATTTACAAATTCTTTCCCATTGTCTGTAAGTATTGTTTGTGGACACCCAAACCTTGGTATAAATTCTTGTAAAAGCATATTTATAACAGAATCAGAACTCTTGTCTGGAATTGGATAAACTTCTGGCCAGAGACTATATGAATCTACGATATGTAGTAGATATACATTTCCCGATAATGTTTTTGGATGAGGACCTGAAATATCCAAACTTATTTTCTGCATTGGAAATTGAGGAATATCTATCTTGTAAGGGACATTTAATTATCTTCATGTTTCTTAACCTACACTTTTCACATGCATCAACATATTCATATACGCTTTTAAATAAATTCGGCCAGTAATATTTACTGCTAATAGACTTAACTAACGTATCTCGTCCAAAATGACCATTATTATCATGATATGCCTTTAAAACTTCTCGTTCTAAATGTTTCGGAATATATTTTCTTAATCCCTCACCTTTTTCACCGACATAATATAATTGATTGTCTTCTTGTAGTTCTAAATTTTTTCTTTTAAAACTGATTTCCCCTGTTTCTTTCAGTTTTCTTTTTATCTGTATTATTTTTGGATCTAATTCCTGTTCATTTTTCATATCAAAATGCATCAACTGTGTATCTTCCTCTATCGATTCAGAATCTTGTTCTGTCTGTGAGCTTTTATAATTTATTTTAGCAGAATCTAATATATTTACTTGCCAATTCCTGTCGTCAATTTCTGGTTATCCCTCATCTTGAGAAGTGGTTTCAGATGTTGTTGTATGTGGAATTCTAGACAATAAATCAGCGCATGTATTATGTTTTCCTGAAACATACTCTACTTTAGCATTGTATCCCTGTAAATTTAATGCCCACGTTTGTAATTTCCTATTTTGTATTGGTGCTTCTAATATAGACTTTAATGGCATGTGATCAGTTTTAATAATGAAATTGGCGTTATGTAAGTAGTAATTTAGTTTTGGAGAGCATAGTGTATAGCGTAAGCCTCCTTCTCAATAGTCGCCCATTTTCTCTGAGATTTGCTAAGTCTATGTGACAGGAAATAGATTGGTCTTTCATTTTTAACTCCTGGTATTCCTGAGTCTTCTCCTTCATACGGTTGTGTTAAACATGCTCCTATGGCATTATCTGAAGCATCTGTATAGAAAACTAATTGTTTATTTAAATATGGATGTGCCAATAGTGGAACTGTTGTTAAGCTATTTTTTTTTTAAAAATCGAACGCCTTCTGACAATCTTCAGTCCACTTAAACCTTGCATATTTACAGGTCAATTTTATAATAGGTTCTGCTATCTGTGCAAAATTTGGAACGAAACGTCGATAATACCCGGTCATACCTATAAAAGTTCGAACTTCTCTTACGTTGGTCGGAGAAGATAAATCTCTAATCACTTTAATTTTATTTTGATCAGGCTTAATTCCCTCTCTACTAATAATGTACCCTAAATATTTGGTTTCTGTTTTTAAGAATTCACACTTACTCAATTTCAACTTAACATCGTGTTTTCTTAGCCTGTCAAATACCAATTTTACCTGTTTTAGATGATCTTGTACGTCTCCTGATGTATATATTAAAATATCATCTATATATGCCAACGCAAACTTTTGAAACCCATGTAATACTTCATTCATTAATAACATATAGTGAGATGGAGCTGTACGAACTCCGAATGGCATTCGTAAAAATTCGTAAGAACCCATATGAGTACAGAAAGCACTTTTCTTTTGAGCATCCTCCGACATCGGGATACACCAGAATCCTGATCTTGCGTCTAGTGTAGTGAAGAATGTAGAGCCATTAAGTAAACCCAAAATATCATCAATTACTGGCAATGGGTACGCTACATTCTTAGTGATTTTGTTTAACGTCCGATAGTCACAACAGAATCGATGTGTACCATCAACTTTGGTCACAATTACAATCGGAGATGACCACTCAGACTTCGATCTTGTTATTATTCCCGCTTTTAACATATCTTCAATTGCCTTCTCTACAATCTCTCTGTTTCTTAAAGGAGTTCTATATGGTTTTAAACTAATTGGTGGATGATTTCCAATGTCTATTTCCATTGTAACTGTACTAGTTTTTCATAATTCTAAATCATTAATTACAAAAACGTCTTGATTTTCTTTCACCAATTGTTCTAATATTTCTTTATTCTCCGGTGGGGCTTTTAACTGTGATAACAATTCTTGTTCTCTTGTCCTTTTGTCAACTGTATCTATTTGAGATGGATATTTTTTGAATGTATGGATCAATTCATCATTTCGTCTTTTCCAGCTTCTTTTATTCTTATTTCTGACATTATTTCTGACCATGGGAGTTTCTGAATAATCATTTCCCAGCATGTTTTCTTTTTCTATAGTTAACATGTTATCATTATTATACGCTACTTTAGCGATTACACAGCCTCTATATAATTTACTACTTTTTTCCTGTATTGTTTAGGAGCATCACTGGAAAGCTGAGGTGTTTATCTAATATTATTAACCCATCGGTGACTTCCAAGCCAGGTTCATCTATTATTTCTCTTTCTAATTCCGTTATTTTAACTGTTTGTCCAACCGAAAAGTACGGATTTTTTTTCATTTTTGCCTGTATTAAATTAACCGTTTGTGGTTTCAAATTCATGGTCGTTTTGACTCTAACTAGTGTCGACACATGCATATCCTCTTATAAATCTACGTAAACTATCTTGGAATTTTAATTTATGCAAATCAAAAAAAAGTCTCACCCCATTTTTTTCAATAAAAAATCTCTACCCAATATCATATTTCTATTTAAATCCTTGACCACATGGAACATATGCCTAACATTTATCCCTCCTAATTTAAAATTTATCATCGTTTTTCCAAGCACTTCTAATTTGTGTCCAGTTACCGAATGAAGATTCTCCTGAATTCTAAATATTTAAAAAAATTTTAATATTCGATATAAAAATGTTTCTTTCATCACGCTAACTTGCGCTCCCGAGTCAACTAATGTTCTAATTTTATATTTCCCTATTTCTATTATACATGAACTAGGATCAATCATATTTAGTGACAACTGTTTTATCTCCCCAAGTTGAGGCCACTTCTTATGTTTTTTATTTCTAAATGTCCTATTATACTCATCATTTGGGTTTTTAATATATTTATTCATCTTTTGGACCTTACTATCTTCCCCCCTACTGCCGATCCTGTTCAGTAAGCGGGATGCCAATTTCCCTGATCTCCTGACCTTCTAAAATTTCTCTGCACCTCTCCATAATTCCCATTTGATGATCAACTATTTACAGTTCTATTCTGTGTACTAGTCTGAGCACCTCTATTATTTTGTGTATTCGATTGAACACGTCTGTTATCACAGAAGCGAAAAATGTGTCCACGTTGGTGGCACCCCCAACAAACCACATTTGTGTTATTTGTGTTACCTACCATGTTTCTAACAGTATTCCTCACTTGTCCTTCTCTACCTTGATTATATACGTTACTGTTTCCTTGTACCATCTGTATTTCTCCCCTTCTTCCTCTCCATCCATATCTATACTGTCCTATTTCCATTGGTTCTTCAATTCTATCTTCCGAACTACTACCTAACTCTCGTCCTACCCTCAATCTAAACCTTCTCCTCAAGCTTTCTTCTTGTATAGCGATATCTACAGCTTGTGACAACCTTGCAGGATTCTCTCTCATTAATTTAAATTTCAATCCATCTGACCTAATCCCATCAACAAAATTCCCCACCAACATCCGTTCCACTTCTTCAGCTCGTACATTCTGACCCAAAAATGACTCTTCAGCTAAATTTATCAACCTATCACTGTATAGCTGTACACTTTCTGTAGTATTTTGTCTCGTCTGTCGCAACACTGAGAATGCGTGTTGAGGGTCAGTAATTTCTGCATATTTATGAGCCAGGTCGTCTTTGAATTGTTCCCAGGTTTCACCTCCTCCAGCTTCTAGCTTTCTTCTTATATGATCAGAAACAGGACTTGTACTAGTTCTATAAGCTAAATTCTTTTTATCCTCATCTGTAGCGTTCACTAGATAAGCATGTTTCTCAATAGAAATAATCCATTTCTTAAATTGATTCGCCTGTCCATTAAATCTCTCGACATCACTGATTACACTTTGCTGTCTTAATACCGCGTCCAACTTTGATATTGCCCCACCAACCCCACTAAGTACTTGAGAAAAATCCTGGGCTTCCATTCTAAAAAAAATCTGTAATGGAAAGTACCAACCAATATAATATACTAATATTTTAAGACAACATTATCTTAAAGTAAGCAGCAAGAAATATTCTGTTCAATTTAGTATGTTGTTAATTAATCTGAAATTATTCATTACCTATACTGCTCTGTCGTTTGTTCTGGGTTTACCAACTGACGCTACCTGTCCTACGTCTATGGGTAGAAATGAAGTATGGTCCAATCGACAAAATGAAAGAAGATGTTCCAATCGACATAATGACGGAAGATGTTCCAATCGACAAAATGACGGAAGATGTTCCAATCGACACAATGACGGAAGATGTTCCAATCGACAAAATGACGGAAGATGTTCCAATCGATAAAGTGACGGAAGATGTTCCAATCGACAAAATGACGGAAGATGTTCCAATCGATAAAATGACGGAAGATGTTCCAATCGACAAAATGACGGAAGATGTTCCAATCGATAAAATGACGGAAGATGTTCCAATCGATAAAGTGACGGAAGATGTTCCAATCGATAAAGTGACGGAAGATGTTCCAATCGACAAAATTGAAAGAGTATGACGCCCAATCGACAAACTTGAAAGAGTATGACGCCCAATCGACAAACTTGAAAGAGTATGACGCCCAATCGACAAACTTGAAAGAGTATGACGCCCAATCGACAAACTTGAAAGTTGTCCTCTATTCTCGCAGGAACAGAAAAAGAAGAGCCTCTGGATTCCTCACTTCAATCGAAGTCGGTGCCTTCTAGTCGTTTTCATGCCGCTGATTGTGCTCGTATGGATTTGAAATTACAACGATCGAGACACTACTGATTGATTGATTCGACTCACTTTAAGCGTTGGCCAAGAACTCCGGACTTTATCTTCAGACTACCAAGGTCACCTTCACTGTAGTTCAGACGATAACGGTTAACTCGACAGTTTCAGCAAAATCAGATTTCACGGCAGCATATCTGGAACATCCATACGTTTCGAAAAAACGAGCAGGTCAACAATGGATTCAAGCTTGACGGTGGCTGCTCTGTTTCACCACTCGGAACATTATGTGTTGTGTGGCGGTTCTAACAACGATCAACCCCATCACAAAAACTTGAAAATCAGACATAAGTTGTTCCTCCAGAGTGCACAACCTTCCATGACTTCTGTTAACTTTTATTTTCCAATTTGATTTATTTGAGGACCTCTGTGATCAGTGGTGGCCGCGACAGCACGATTTCGGAATCTTGGTATACTCGGCGCCAAATCAAGTCATATCACAGTGTGAACATGGCCTAGCCGTAGATCGTTAGTGGTTGACATCACTACAGATGACAAACTCCGCGTTGTATTGTATAAAAGGTTTATTGGTTCAATCCATTACATTTTCATGCTGCCGATGTACATGCAGACATATTTGTTTATCCCTTCATGGCTGAATTCCAAGTGACGTGTCTGCAACCCCTGGATACTTAAACCCATTTGTGCTCACACGTTCACTAACTATGATTTCCCCATTAGTTAATGAATGCGCAGCATTCATTAACTCTCTACTACTAAGCTAACTCCCTTACTGTTATACTGCCGACACCTGGTGTACTCAAAATCGGCGCAGTTATCAATTCGACAGCTGAATTCGACATTGAAGTTTCGTTTGAATTGTTCCTCTTTCGAAAGACACATCGTTGCATCGCCGAAATCGAAAATTCTTCATCAATTGAAGATCGTTTCTTGCAGCATCCAGACTGTCTTCATTTGAGAACATTGGACGTGAGAAAATGAACACCACACTTGGTCACCAGCTTTGTGGAGGATCTCCATTAATACTCTAAGCCATTGTTTGTGGTCTTTCACGTTCTTGTGTTTTAATCAGGATATTGTGATATAGACACACTATATTCTTTCTTCTGTCATTCATCTGTGCTCATGTGACGTCATTCTTGAGATATACGTCACTGTGTCAATTCTCGCTGTGTTATTACTTGCAGAAGCTCTATTTTATATTATCGTTTCTTCTGCTATTATATTCTCGTGTGCAAACTTACATTTGGCACAATCACATTACTTATTCTATCGTTGTATTTGTGCGCTGCTAGTTTGCATAAACTAGTTTGTCAGTTCTATTATTTCCGTCTATATAGCCTCTCATTTAAGCAGGTTATAGTTTGAGTGGTAGACAACATGTCTTCTTTACAGGATTTTGTTGCTGTCGGGAAAGATGCAGGCTTGTCAGGACCAGATTTATTAGCCTGGTCAGAAAAACAGTTTGCAGCATTTCAGGCGTATGAGAGAGACGAAAGAGCCGCAGCTAGACAACTTGAGAAAGAGAAACGTGACGCACAAAGAGAACAAATTGCTGAACAAGAGAGACAGAGAATATTTGAAAAAGAAAAAGCTGCCGCTGAAAATGAGAGAATAGTATCTCAAATAGCTGCTGAGAAAGAAAATTGTTTGCTTGAAACGCAATTAAGGGAAAAAGAGTGTTAGCTTTCAGTCGTGAGAAGTAAGCAACCGAACAACTGTTAAAGGAAAAAGAGTTCGATAATAATTATAAGATGAAACAGCGTGAGAAAGAAAAAGACAAAGAGATAGCGATACGTAAGTTAGAAGCCCAGTCCACAGATT
Organism: Cepaea nemoralis; assembly: GCA_014155875.1. Taxonomy (NCBI): domain Eukaryota; kingdom Metazoa; phylum Mollusca; class Gastropoda; order Stylommatophora; family Helicidae; genus Cepaea; species Cepaea nemoralis. Next base: position 62,484 of record JACEFZ010004784.1, on the reverse strand, counting down.
ATATTAAGAAATACAGTGGGATTGTTAAGAACTTATCTCTAATGGAGACTCAATTTCCGCATGGATTACTAATTTTGAGGTAATCGTAAGGGCACTATAGCGTACCGGAATCAGAGTGGTCCGTCTTGATGCATAGACACCTCTGCTGGTAGTTGAGTTGTTCCCGGAGGAATTGCGCAATAACTACTCATATATTCGTAACCGTTTGCTATCGCACTTTGCTCTTGACGAATTCGGTTTACGTTCATCATTTAAAGCTCTTACGCCTAGTCTAGTCAGACGTTCCTTGATTTTTCTGCTCAGACGCAAACAATTTTTGATAAATGGTTGCGTGCTGCTGAAATTAATAATGACTTTAATAAGCTAAGAGATTTGATGATCAGGGACAAACTTATTAGTGCTGTTCCGTCATCCATGTCGACATTTCTACTTGAGAACAAATGTTCGTCGATTCAGGAGATTGAGGTAAAAGATGAATCTTATTTTAACGCGCATAAAGACATTTTTGCACACTGCTCATCACCTCTTGTAGAAACAAGCGCATGTGATAGGTTGCCCCACAAAACTAAGACACATGGCCGTAAATCAAAGCACATTAACAATTATTCATCTCCAGTGCGCGATACACATCAACACAAATATCACCCGTACACTACACATGAAAAAAGGTATATGGACTACGTGCAATTATTGCAGGATTAAGCATGGCTCACTGAAAATGTGCGATAAACACCCGGAGTTTGATAGCTATATTAAAAATTTAGCTGTCAGAAATAGGACAAATTTAACACATATCAGAAGCAAATGCAGTGCTTTAAATGTAAAGCATTTGGTCATGGTTTTACTATGTGTCCTTTAAGAAAGATTTACAAAGAAGTTAATAGAGTGATACTGACGCCAAGTAGCAGTAGTGACTCTGACGATGTCACTCAAGCAAATACTGCTGAGATTGCTTACGAGCCCATAGATACGTCTTGTGAAACGTGTCGTGACTTCCATAAGGATGGAAGCCTAACATGCGGTCACCAGGTCCCTGTACAAGAAACCAACGCAGTACAGATTACGAACGGGACATTGATGGTACAAACAGCCATTGTTAACGGACTAAAATGTAGCATGGTTCGCGACACGGGTGCCAGTATCGTTGGCACTTACAAGAGATTGATTAGGGACACCTATTATACCGGAGAACATGTTATTTGCAGAACATTTGGTGGGAGAAAAGAGAAATTTAGGATTGCCTGGGCTGACATTGATTGCCCGTATTTTACCGACCGAGTTAAGGTAGCTGTACTACCTGATCCCTGTGCTGATGTACTTTTGGGGAATATCCCGAATTTACAGGACATTTCTCAGTACGACATAGCAAAATGGAAATCTCAACATCTGCTGGCAAATGCAGTCACCTTCTGAGGCCGGAAACCGATTGTAGCTGTTTATATCTCAGCTTTTTCCGTTCCGTGTTTTGGCTTTCCCGTGAACCATTAGTCTGTCCTTGTAAAATATATGAAACAAACTTAGTATTGTTGCGGTGAACACTGATTTTATCGTCCTGGAAATATTTACCGCGATGTTACGCTTGTGAAAAATTATATTACATTATGTATGTGTGTATGTGTGTGTGTGTGTGTGTGTTTGTGTGTGTGCGTGCGTGCGTCTGCCTGCGTGCGTGCGTGCGTGCGCGCGCGCGCGTGCGTGCGTGTGTGTGTATGTATGTATGTATGTATGGATGGATGGATGGATGATGGATGGATGGATGGATGTTTGTATGTATGGTTGTATGTATGATTGTATGTATGTACCTATTTATGTATGTAATAAAGCAAGTATATGTGAGTGTTTGTGTGTGTGTGTGTGTGTGTGTGTGTGTGTGTGTGTGTGAAGAGGCTTTTGTGTGTAAGTATGTTTCCGTGTCTGTCTCTATGTATATGAAATCAGTTATGTTGCAACTGGGTTACTAGAGAATATGATTAATCTCCTCGGCAGACTTCCCACAACTCATGCACTAGGTTGTCATAATTAATATCATTAACCTTATAGCAATGATAATCAAGTGTCTGTCCAATTGGCACCGGTGATCATTCCCTATCACACATTTATCACACAACTACATGTACCGATGATTTTATATGACCCGAATCTCCTCTCTCTCTCTCTCTCTCTCTCTCTCTCTCTCTCTCTCTCTCTCTCTCTCTCTCTCTCTCTCTCTCTCTCTATCTATCTCTCTCTCTCTCTCTCTCTCTCTCTCTCTCTCTCTCTCTCTCTCTTTCTCGCTTTCTTTCTTGTTCTTCTTGTTCTTCTTGTTCTTCTTGTTCTTGTTCTTCTTCTTCTTCTTCTTCTTCTTCTTCGTCTTATGTGTTTTTCAAAGCGACAAGGGATGACTTATTAGACGTAAGTGATTATTGTCTTGCGAATATGGTAGGAATGTCACTGGACAAGATGTTCTATGAACATTATACATCATACTCCCTCACAAATACCTACAATCAAGAACGATGATGCAAGTATGTCTGATGAAAGCTGCGTCTCTGACAAACATCAGCCAAATTAAATTACTATGGAAAACTTCTAACAACTTGCCTTTCAGCAAACAATCCGCTTGGTAGCTGAATTATCCAATAACCCCAGAAAACCGATTCCCTTAGAATATTCCTAGCATATTTTGACCATCGTAATTCGCCACTCAAGACCTGTCGGTAAGAAATAAAAGTTAGCCGGAAATTATTTTCCTTCGTGGTTATGTTAAGCATTAGGAAATTAGCTATATGCTTGTCACACAAAACGAAAGGGAACCCTAAGCAATATAGCTTTAAAAACAATAAAAATAATAATAGTAATAATTATGTGCTGCTGTTGTTGTCATTGGTGCCTTAATCGCCATTATTATTATTATTATTATTATTATTATTATTATTATTATTATTATTATTATTATTATTATTATTACATCTTTGAAATAATGAAATTTTAACACGGAATGAATTATGTCAAAGTCCAGCCTTACAGGTTTGACCATCAGTGTGTTAATATTTCAGGGTGTTTCACCAAAAAAAAAGGACATTGGTTTTAGAAGTTTGTAACCTATGGCAATCACCAGTAAAATAATATACAGTTTATGCCAAAGTAAAGGACATTTGTCTGGGCGTGAATCACTTTCAAATGTATAGAAATCAAATGTTCTATTTTCCTTCTTTGTTAGTGTTCAACAAAAGATAACAAGCTCACTCGGGGTTGAGGTATAGCAAAGAGTACACAGTAAAATGTAACATCCAATTAAATGGGAACATTCTTAAACAAGTGAATCAATACAACTATCACGGAACAGTCATAACACCTGACGGAACGTGTCTTGAAGAGAATTGAACAGTGGTTCTTAACCGGTGGGGAACCCCCCCCCCCTCCCCAGGGGGGGGGGGGAGGGGAATGTTGGGGATTACAGGATGGGGGGTAAGATTATTTCAAGATCGCGTTAATACAAGAACCGAATACTTGATATTGTTTTTCCCTCCATACTTTACATTTCTGTACTTCTTGCCCTTCTGAAATTCGTTTTATATCGTAAGTATACCCCCAAATCACGTTCTATGTAGAGGCCTAGACTTGTTTCAGTATGTGTTATTAAATTTAGATTCCATTTTTACGTATACTGTGTAGGGGAGGGGAGATTTATAGGGAGGAAATACGAAAGAGGGGTGGGGATAACGTTCTGAACATATGGTGAAGGGATGCATGGGCCACACACAAAAAAGATTGAGAACCACTGGATTAGAACAAGAATCGCTATTGCTATATACAATCTATACTGTCGTATGATGCCTGTCACCTCCGCTGTGTGTTAATCTTGCAGTGGTAGATGGGCTTGCGTGACCCAAGGACAAAACGGGTTATGCCGATAGTAGTGCAGCTACCGGGGCTACTGCGGCGCTTACCAGATCCGACACCCCACATTGTGGCAACGGCTTCGGTCGGAAGAGCGCAATTGGGAGGGTACAAACCTTATCCTGGTGCGAGGAAATGCAACTCAAAAACAAAATGTCATGGCAGGGCAGATTAGGCCCTAAGCCTTGGTTGGCAGCTGGTCTAGGACTGAAGCTCCGACTGGCGGACAGCTAGAGCATTGCTTTGCTGATTCGGCAACTTCTGCAGCTTGCATTGTTCCAGATGTATAGGTGTTACCTTTCCTCTGTAGTGAACTAGGCAGGCCGAGAGAGGGATCATGCTGCATGGACAACACATGGTCTCTATTTTTAGCCCAGGCTGTGTGCTATGGAGAGGCCTCAACCGGTCTCGGAATTAAAGCGAGAGGTAACTGTTACGGGTTATAAGTCCTTGTCAATGGTCGTAGACACGGGGCGCCTCTGACGGTGGGAGACAACTACAGGTGTCACTGATCAGCTACCGCCCGCCTCAAGCTGGCAAGCTCCCGGCCAATTGGGTGCTGACCCACCACAGCCTGCCTGGTTCAATGGGTGCTTGAGCTAGGACAAAATCTGAATCGCAAGCTGTAAAACCAATGCACCACGTACTAATACAAACAAAAATAGACACCTCAAGCTACGGCTTACAACCTGGAACGTAAGAACCATGTGTCCAGGATTTTCCACTGACTTGACAAATATTGACGATGTGAGGAAAACGGCTGTGATTGATGCCGAATTAAATCGTCATAACATTGATATTACTGGCCTGCGGGAGACTCGCCTCGCTGAGGAAGGGTCACTCAGGGAAAACTATTACTCTTTGTTAGGAAGTCTGACACCAAAGAGAATCTACACAGCTAAACACAAATCTAGCCCCAGGATTAATATTATTAACACTCACGATCCTGGAAAGTGCTTTGAGTTTCAACAGCAACTTGAAGACGCTTTCACTGATACATCAGACACTTGTACAGTATGTGAAAAGTGGAGTAAACTTAAGGAAACTATTCATAAAACAGCGGTTGGGGTTTACGGCACTGTGGATCATAAGAGGCTGGACTGGTTTGTGGTAAACATCCAGATACTGCAGCCCTTGATTGATAAAAAGAAGATAGCTCTCTTAAGAAACAAGGAATGAACACCGCGTAACACTCTGAGTGAGCTGAAGAGAGCTAGGAAGGATGTGCAAAAGGCTGCCAGGCAGTGTGCGAATGACTATAGGATCAAGTTATGTGAGCCCTTTCAAAACGCAAGTGATAAGGGAAACATCATAAGCATATATAAAATGATAAAGAAAGCCAGTGGTCCAATGATCGAAAGAAGTGCACCATTGACAACCTTGACTGGAGACATCATCACTGATAAGAAACAGCAGATGGATAGATGGGTAGAGCTTAGTATTTAGAGCTTTACTCAAGTGAGACCAAGCTAGCGGATGATGCCCCCAAAGCCATAGAGGCCCTGCCAACTCTTGACCACCTGGACACACTTCCCACCATAACATAAGTTAAACGTGCTATAAATGAACTTGCATCTGGCAAGGCTCCAGGTTAGGATGGGATTCCAATAGAGATAATCAGGAATGGGCAAGACACACTCACTCTACAGATCCACCAGCTAATAGAGCTATGCTGGCGAGAAGGACACGTCCCACAGGATTTCAAAGATTCAAGCATCATAACGCCGTTCAAGAACAAAGGCGATCGGAGCGACTGTAACAACTATAGGGGTATCTCACTTCTGTGTATTGTTGGGAAAGTATTTGCCAGAATTGTTCTGCGCAGACTTCAAGTCCTGGGAGATCAAGTCCACCCCGAATCACAGTGCGGCTTCCGACAGAACCGGTTTACCATTGATTTGATATTCTCATTGCGACAAATGCATGAAAAATGCCGGGAACAAAATCAACCACTGTTTATTGCCTTCATAAGCAATTATCACTTGCGATTTCAAAGGGCTTACATAACTTGATCCAATAGTCATTCGCACACTGCCTGACAGCCTTTTGCACATCCTAACAAAGGCATTTCATTTGGTCAATCGTGAGGGTCTGTTCAAAGCACTAAAGTAGATTAGCTGCCCACCAACTCTTCTGTCCATTGTGGAATCGTTCCACACAGGCATGAATGGTATAATCAAATTTGATGGCTCAACTTCAGAAGAGTTTGAAATCAAGAGTGGAGTTAAGCAAGATTGTGTACTATCCCCAACCCTCTTTGGGATATATGTTTCACGTCTACTGAATTGTGCCTTTTGTGATCAGGATGCCGGTATATACATTCACTCACGCTAAGATGGCGGCCTCTATGAAGGTCAAGACCAAAATTAGGAGGGTACTAATCAGAGGGTTGTTTTTTGCATGATGCTGCAATTACAACCCACTCTGAGGAAGAATTACAACACCTACTATCTGAATTCTCTAATACTTGTTCTGAATTTGCTTGAACAATTAACAAAAAGAAGACACAGATTATGTCACAAGGTGCTCATGGGGTACCATCAATCTTTATTGACGACGCCGAACTGGAGATAGTAGACCACTTTATATATCTAGGATCAGAGGTAAATAGCAAATTATCCATAGATCAGGAAATCAACATCAGGATTGGTAAGGCAGCAACAACAATGAACATGTTAGCAAAAAGATTATGGGAGAATAGGAAACTTACTGCCAAAACAAAAGTACTCGTCTACCAAGCCTGTGTCCTTAGTACTCTTGTTTATGGCATTGAAACTTTGACAACTTACTCACACCAAGAGAAACATTTAACAGCTTTAATATGCGGTATCTGCGAAGAATACGTGGTATTAAGTGGCAAGACAAAATCATAAATACTGAAGTTTGGAAAGATCAGGTTGTGTGATGGTGTGTTCCAGGATCAGTCTTCGTATACTTAAATGGATAGGACATGTCAGGGGGATGGATGATGGTATAATACAAAAGGACATAATTTTTAGTGAATTACAAATGGTTAGGAGATCTCAGGGTCAGCCTCTACTAGGATACAAAGATGTGTGTAAGCGGGACATAATTGATACAGGCATTTATAATGCACATTGGGAGCAAGTCGCCGCTGAAAGTGTTGCATGGAGGGCAACTATCAGAAAAGGAATAAAGACAAAGTAAAAAAATTTTGCAGATAAAGGACACACAGAGCGTGAGAGACGTAAGATGGCGCATGATGGTGGAAATGACTATGTTTTCGCATGCATCCACTGTGGACAAACATATGCAGCGAGAATTGGCCTTATCAGCCGCTCTCGCCATCGCCATGGGTCGTTGTTATTAAGCCTTTTTGAAGCACAATGTACCAAACTATCGTCTGTCAAGACGAAAAGGTGCCAATGAATGAATGCAGCTACTGGTATGGTCTCCTATGTCGAACAGGTCAAGGAGTAGGACCAGACGAAGCGATACACAAATCAGCTGAGTTTCTTGGAGGTAGACTGAGGATGGTCAAGGCTAGGAGAAGCAACCTCAAAACATGCATGTCGAAATCGGATGTACCAAGCCAGGGGCGAACAGCGCAGTGCAACTCACCCGATGACGTAACATATTTAAATTAAGCAGAACGGCGCTAATTCCGGGGTGTCCCGTAAGGCGATGACACGGCTTTCCCTACCCCCACCTTGAAGGGGTTCGCTCAATGCTATTGGTGGTCACTTTCCCCTGTATTATGAAGTCAAGGTTAAGAGCGATATAACATGAGCTATTGACGAAACATCCGGAGAAAATCAACACACAGCAGTAGGACACCGAAGGAGTCGGTAACAAAAAATACCCCCCCCCCCCCCACCCCACCCCACTTGTTCGCCTCCATCCCTAGCACATCGCCTGTATAAGGACAAAATTAATGCGACATCTCAATGCCAGTCACAGATGTAAAATCCAGTCCTTCAAACTTGACCATCAGCTGGAAGAAAGGAATAGTCCCACAGACATAGAAGAAACCAATAATAATACACACAAAAACAAAAAAGACCTGGCAGAACCAAATGGTTGGCTGCCTAACAGACCACTTAGTTATGTGGAAGAATTGGTGGAATGCATTACGTGTGCTGGCTAAAGTGGCATCTATAAGAGAAACATCTCTTAATTCCACACCATGCAGGGTTAAGAAAGTATACATACACAAAAGATAAAATAATCGTTATAGCGCAGGAAATAGAGGATGCCTTCCAAGAGAAAAAACACGCAATAGCAATCTGGATAACTATATAACAAGCATTTGATACAGCATGAAAGGATAAATGAAAGTAAAACAGTAAACAATGCAGGTGCGTGGGAAAATGTATAATTGAATCACTACTCCCTTAAGAACAGAACTACCAGAACATATGTACAAAGACAAACCAGCAAACTGATGATGTTGGAACTAGGTGTCCCCCAAAGAGGAGTTCTCTCACCACTCTTTTCCTAGCATATATAACAGCACAGAAAACTATACGGACAGGGTACACATCTCATCCTTTGTAGACAACATAGCAAAATGAATTTCTGAAGAATATTTTAGTAAGACTACAATAGAGTGCAGCATGCTTATAAGCGTTAGAGGAATGGTAAAAATCATGACCAGTAAAGAGCAGTAAGAAGAAAACAAAATGCATAGTATTCTCTCTCTCTCTCTCTCTCTCTCTCTCTCTCTCTCTCTCTCTCTCTCTCTCTCTCTCTCTCTCTCTCTCTCTCTCTCTCTCTCTCTCTCTCTCTCGCTCTCAAATAAATCACAGCATTTAAATCTGGTTTAAGTTAACGCGAAGGCTATGTCCTTTACAGGACGTCGCAGTCAAAGTACTTCATCAGGAAAAAAGTCCCAACTACATGGGTGTCACCTTTGAATGTCAAAAGACACGGAAGGCACACGTTGAGTGAAATTGAAAAAGACGGGGGAAAGAGGGTGGCGGTTTTGGAGGAGGGGGGGGGGGGGGTGGGCAGGAAGAAATAAGACAATTCTCAAGAAGATATGTAATGACTAGGAGAGACCAGTACTTGAATATTGCAATGCAGTTTGCACAACAGTATATGTGTCTGTCTTCCTTTAAATCTCCCCCCTCCCTCTTTTGCATGCCTGCGTGCGTATAAGCACGTGAGTATGTACGTAAATACGTAGGGAGGGAGACAGTTTGTAAGTCGGTAGGTATTAGGTGGGTAAGTAGGTATGTAAGTAGGTAGGATGGTAGGTAGGTAGACAGGCAAGTAGGTAGGTTGGCTGGCTGGACGGTTAGTTGGTTGGTAGGTTGGGTATTTATGTCTTTCCGTCCACCATTCACTCTGTCTGTAGATATGTAAGTATTTGTGTACGCGTGTGTATGTCTGTATGTGTGTAGGCGTGTGCGAGTGTGTGTGTAGTTGCATCATGTCTGAATCAATCTCCATACCCTAGAACTATGTGCATTTGAATGAGGAGTCTATAAAATCTTATCTTCTGCAGAAACTAGATGTATGTAGCATCATGGTATAATCTCATTATACTGCTTTGAGAGAATAAAACAAACTCGTACCAAATAGATATTTAAATTGTTACCTGTTGAGGATCTTCATCTGTGTCTGATGTATTAATTAACATGTTAACAGGCGTTCCTGGTATCATTTGATGGCACTTAGGTTGGAGTGTGTGTGTATTATCAAGGCCGTCATCATGAGTATGCTTATCCATCTTTAAATCCACCATACAGTGCAAAGCGACCGACATGTTGAACCGCAGAGAGAATAAGCACATAAATCCCAGGCATGAAATCACGGACAAAACCAGTCGGCAAGAGCTTAACAGAGGTGGCTTAGCTGGAGGACAAGTAATGAATAACATCGATTACTTTCTTTTTAACCAAACAAGGGACAAATGTAACTGATCGTGCGTATTCTGTTAACAGTATGTAAAATATAAAACACTGATAGGTTGGCTGGCTGAACGGTTGATTGGTTGGTAGATGGGGTATAACTGTCTTTCCGTCCACAATACACTCTGTCTGTAAATATGGTAAGTATTTGTGTACGCGCGACAAGACTATGTTACTTACAGAATAGCACGACGAAATGACAAATGAACAATTAGAGCATTCTCACTGATACGCTGTTAGGTATTGCAATGAATTTTTCCCCTCCCCCGTTCTCTGTGAAATTGTAGAGTGCAATGGACTAATGTTTGCATGTGGATTAGCTTTCCCTATTACCAGTGTCCCTCGACATCAAGCGAACCCACTCCGACTTCTGAGGAACTTGAATTTTCGTCCATACGTCAAGGACGAGATGTCAACATTGTAGCTCCAAAACTGACCGGTGTTTGTGCTATCTCGGCATCAGCAAGTGCTCTTATCCATTCGGTCATGGTGACTTCTAAAGAACCCGTAATTCGACGAGGCAGCGTGGGCCAAGGCGCAAACGGTTAATCGCTCCATCAGTTGATAGCCATAGCAACATGAGAGGAGAAAAGGGAAGGTGAGGTGTCAATGTGAGCCTTATCAGGCATGTGTTCTCTGGAAACGTGCCCACATTAGTTAGCGATTACTTTCTGTGAGTTCAGTTCTGGCTGACTTAACCATTGTACATGCGATACTGCCTAGCACAGCCAACGCCGTGAATAATTCTGAACAAACTTGTCGGCTGCTCACCACTTTAACTCATCTCATACCTGCTATGGTTGCATGCAACTCTGCTTGTGTTGCTAAGCTCTTCAACCCCGTCCACCAGGCGACCTACCGGCTAGCTAGGAGAAGGAAGAGCCAAATGTCTCCAAATGATGAGGTTTATCCTATCCTGCTACCCAAATAGTACAAGAGTAATAATAATAAGATTGCATATCCTTTGCAATCAATCTCAGCGCCTATTGGTTATATAAGTTAGGTGATTTTACGTTCAGAAGTTACACATAGTTGCGTTCGTCGCGCTGGGTTTTAACGTGTTGGTAAGGGTCATTCAGAAAACAATGACATACTACTGAACGTAAAAGTTGCCAAGATATCAACAATAGCAGTAAAATGCTGGTGTTGACAGCGATGTCCTGTAAATAGGATATGAAAAGAACAAAGAAAAAGTTACACATTGCTTTCTTAACAATATTAAGTCCCCTTGACCGGAACATTAACGACCAACTGACCAAACTAACCAGAACATGACCAACTGACCTGAACATTAAAGACAAACTGACCAAGCTGACCAGAACATGACCAACTGACCGGAACATTTAAGACCGACTGATCGGCGTGTGGAGCCACTCCACTACACCTCCCCCAGAAGAGAAAGTGAAAGCGCGTTAAAAACACAGCAACGGAGACCTCTAATACAAGAGTACTGGCACCTTGAGGAACACAGAGGGGAAAAACATATCACCATTCCCGTTTAGGACTAACTCAATCGAGAGTAAAGAAAGGAGAGATAATTAAATTCCACAAACATACGGATAACAATTATAACCGACGTTGAAGAAGCAGGATGAATGATTCCAACTTCTTTTCTTTCGTAAATACTGAACTACTGAACTGAACTGTCTTGACACGATAGTTATTGTGCTTTAAAAAATGGCATAATAACCTCTCCATAGTACAAAGCCTAGAAGAGGTTGTAGAGACCATGTGTTGCCCACGCAGCATGATCTCTCTCTCTCTCTCTCTCTCTCTCTCTCTCTCTCTCTCTCTCTCTCTCCTCTCTCTCTCTCTCTCTCTCTGCCTACCTAGTTAACTCCATAATACAGGAAGCGACAATACATCTGAAACAAAATGATAAAACTGTCTGCCTGTCGATGCTTCAATCCTAGACCAGTTGCCACCCACGGCTTAAGGCCTGGTCTGCCTGCCATGGCATTTAGTATTTTGGCTGCATTTCCTCGTACCAGGATAAGGATTGCACCTTACAAACTGCGCCCCTCCACCCAAAGCCATTGGCACAACGTGTGATGTCTGGTTTGGTGAGCGCCGCCCAACATTGGGAGCTAACAGAAAGCTGATAGTAATGCCTACAGACATACGGTAGCTCAGAGTGGCGCATATATATGTGACCAAGACTTGACTAACAATACAATAGTAATACAGTATATCAGTTTAGTCTTCGTGTGTATCACCAGGTTAGTCTGTAAGGAGACTAAAGATCGTTCATCTATATCACTCTACTGTTGCTTAGTCCCAGTTCCTAGAAATCTACTTCAGCTAATCATGAATGTCCTTTCAAGACTGCGAAGTATCTGTTTCTTGGTCATTGTTGTTTTTAGTGTGACCTAAATTTTGCCTTCCAACATTTTCAGTAGTGTGCTCTCATATTTGAATATGTGACCAAGCCAAGGAAGTCTACATATTTGCACATTTTTCTTGAGTCATTTATGTCTTGATGATTGTGTTTAATTTGTTGTTTTATTTTCTGTCTACCTATCTTTTGCTTTGCATCCTGCCATAGCAAAACAAAAGATTACAGGAATTGTCGTATCCTTTGCTTAGAATGATGTTTCGGAGTCATATCAATTATACATGGAAGATATAAAATCAAATCAAATGTACTTTATTTTAAAAGGGTCACAAATTGGGCACGCAGGCCCGTCTTACATTCGGCCCTTTCTTTCACTCATCATCGTCCATCAAGAGCATTATGCATTCACATAGGAAGAAAAAAAAAACATTGTAAAATGAATGTTGTAGACATAAACAAGGCAAATTACCATGTTATAAGGCCCATCTCCCACCTACCTACACATCACCCCACCCACACATCACCCCACCCACGCACACCCCCACCCACCCATACACAAAAGCCAGGGACACATACATACCCCGCCAACCGATCCATCCCCCTCCCGCACATCCCCCAACCACTCACACTGCCCTCACCTGTTCCCCCAACCCAAACACACTCGCCACCCACACAAACATCCCCCACCAACCCACACATCCCGCACCCACCCACATACACATCCTAACCCACACACCCATCCCACACCCACACATCCTTCCCCCATCCACACTTCCAACCACCCATCCCCCAAACAACACCTCCATCGACCACATATTCCCCACCCACGCACACACATCCCCCACCAACCCACACATCGCACATCCACTCACACATTCCCAAACTATACACACATCCCCACCAATGGACATCTCCCTACCCACACACACACCCATCTCCCTAACCACTTATACATCCCCTCCACTCACACACACACCATCACCTATACATACATCCTCCACCCACCCGCACATGCCCCAACTCACATCCCACCACACAATATTCCAAACCCACGTACCATACACACATATCCCTCACCCACACATCCCACACCCATATACAACCACACACACACACACACACCTACACACAACACACATATCCCCCACCCACATACCACACAATATCCCCAACCACACAGACACCCTTACCCACGCACCCCGCACATACCCAAACCCACACACCACAAAAATACCCCACACACACATACACATCCCCCACCCACAAATATCCCCAATCCTCCACCCACTCACGCATCCCGCCCCGACACATACACATCCCTCGCCCACCTACACATCCCTAAACCACTCACACACCCCCACCAACACATTCCCCATTCACGCACACATCCCCCAGCCACACACACCACCACCCACACATATTTCCCCCAACCACCACACATCCCCTACTCACCCATACATATCCCCCACCCATACTCACATTCCCAGCACCCGTCACACACATCCCCCCCCCCCACACACAATCCCCCATGTCAGAGTGTTGAGGGGTAGCTACAGGACAAGTATATAGAGGACAAGAGACAGAACAGAGTTAGGACAACTGAGATAACGACATAGAAGATAAGGACATCTAGAGTATAGTTAGTAGAGTATAGACAGGACATGGGTCAGGACATCAGAGGGTCATAGGACAGGACATAAGTCAGGACACCAGAGGGTCATAAGACAGGACATCTACAAGACAGTAGGTGAAGTGTAGACAGGACATAGTAAGGGACACTATCGTGTATTAGACAGAGTAACGATAGCACCACACCGGGTAATACAAGGGGACCACCGTTCACGGGACACTGCCCTGAACGGATTAGATGTCAGTGACCTATACTACTAGCACGTACAGTTTGAAGTACAACGAGAATGTTGAGACCACACGAGGTTCACACAACGGCACGGGGCCTGGTATGACCAGGCCAGCGGTTGAGTTGAGAATCGTCAAACCGGACTTGGGACAGTTTCAATGAGGACCTGTTTTCTTTTGAGCGAGTGCCTAATGTTTTGCGAGAGTATTAGTTTTAAGTAGAGCGAATATTGAAGTGTGAAACTATCGTGTGTTAATAGATTATGAAAGGCGACATATGTATGTTCGCATGAAACTTACCGCCTGTATTATTGTGTGATGATATCAGGTTCGCCTGTAAATAAATGATGAAGTTTACCATACGCTTTCTTTGAGTGCGTATGAAGGAGCTGAGTGCCTGTATGTGTGAAGCGAGATGCTGACAACCACCCACACACATATCCTCACCGACCAACCACAAACATACCCCCACCCACACACCATGCACACATCCCCCACCAACACACATATCCCAAACCCACACACCATACACTTCTCCCCACCCACCCTTACATCCCCATTCCACCCCTACACACCCACTACCCACACAACCCCGCCACCCACACATACTTCCCCCAAACTATCCACACATCTCCCCCACCCATACACACATCCCCCACACCCGTTCCATGCACACATCCTCCACCCATACAGACATACCCCACACCCATTCCCACACCCCTACTTTCACCCCCACACATCCATCCACACATCCCACCAACACCCACAAATCTCACTACCCACCAACACCCACACACCCCAACCCATCCAAACGCATACCTCCACCCACGCATCCCCCACACACACACACATATTCCCACACTCACACACATCCTCCACACACACACTCACACATCCTCACATCTAGACACATACATAAATCCTCACGTGAGCATTGAAACTAGTATGAACAAACTCCCACATTTTACTCGCACACATACACTGAAGATTGTCGTGAGCAGTCTCAAAAAATGTTAAACATGGAGAAAAATGTGTACATATACAGTGTGTGACGTACAAAATATTGATGCTCCCACACACAGAGATACACACAGAGACACACACACACATACACACACACACACACATTCACTCTCACGCTCACTCATTCTGTCTCTCATTCACACTCACTGACTCTCTCACTCAAACTACAGTAATGCACTGTAACAGTAAAGGGAGCAGCTTAGGAGTAAAGAGTTAAGGAATGCTGCGCATTCCTTGACTAGTGGGAAAACCATAGCTAGTGAACGTGTGTGCACGAATGAAGAAGTGTATCTAGGCTGGGACACACACGTCACTTGGGGGTCAGCTAGCAAGCAAGTAGGTAAACACCAGAACTTGAGCCTACCATCATTATGCTGTAGTGGAACGATTCGACAAATAAAGAATGTTATAAACAACGGAGACTTGTGTCCTATACGATCACGTGCCTTATAACCTGTGTGTAACACCTCTACACTGTAATACAGGTTGATTTGGTGCCTTTGACCTCACGAAATATGGGATGTTGTGGAGAGAGTTACCGTCATGGAAGATTGTTGTGTCTGGGCGTCTGGAGAAGGAAGTTTTTAAGTAAATAATAATAAGAAACGCAACAGCTGAAAGCCCGCCCAGGGGTAGTTGTTGTGGGTTCTCAGGGTATTTCTGTTTAAAAAGGAGATCGATTTCTCAGGCCAGCTCAAAAAGGTTTGATTGATAAACTTATTTTTTTGAAAGACTGATGTTTTTATCTGATAAATAGTCTGAAATAACTTGAGCACTGACCAACGCTAATTGTATATTGAGATCAAGTAATGCCGTTTTGCATCAAAAATTAGTACACAAGCTGATAAGAATGAACTCGCTGATTACATGGTATAACAACTTGTGAACTCTTGAGGTACCAGAAATGATTTAATTTCAACAGAACGATAACCTGCTCCAAATAAAACTCCAAGTAAAACAAAGAATGGTGAAAATTATGAGTTTTAGCCCATTGGACTATTGAAGGTGAAGTCAAGGTTATGTTGCAAATTCCATAATTATTAAATCGAGATCCTCAATACTCTCTACAGTCACTTCACTTAAATGAAGGCATTGATGAAACTTGTCTCAAGTCAAAATTTGTATAAATCAATTTAAACTGACTATTGTGGGAAGGCCACATAACAAATAAGAGAGTGGATAGCGTCAGGTTTAAATCCAATTATTCTCGACTTGATCATTTTTACGCCGAAACATATGAAAATGCCAGATTGCTGTTGGAAAGTAATTTTTGCTGAAACCGTGAGCAGTTGTCGGTTGCGTGAAGGTGACCTTGCTTGACGGAAATTAAAGTCCAACGCATACAGTTAATCGAGCAAATAATCAAGCAGTCTTATAGCGAGCGTTATATCGAGCACAATCAACGTCAGGAAAATAACTGGAAAGAACTGACTTCGACTTCGATTGAATTAACAAATCCAGAGGCTCTTCTTTGTTCTGCTCCTTTCAACGGTGTCGATTAGAGTCCTTTTTTTTGTGGTGTTGGTATTTCGGCATCAGGATTTCATTTAAATTCTTTTATTAGGATTCGGGATTGCAACAGAAAATTTTCTTCGTCAGGATCTTCGATTGGAGTCTTTAGTTAGTATAGTTAGATAATATTAGAGTAATTAATTGAACAGATTATGTATTGTTGCTGAATTTGAAATTAATATTGTTTGAAATATTTGTATATTGCTTGATAATTTCCATTATAGATTTTAGGATGGAACCCCAAGAATTTTCACAGGTACTGACTGGAGTTGGTGGGGCAATAGCAAGGTTGGATGCAGTATTAAGACAACAAAATGTAAGCAGTGATGTTGAAAGATTTAGTGGTCAGGCAAACCAGTTTAAGAAATGGGTCATTTCTATTGAGAAACATGCGTATTTAGTAAACGCTACAGATGATGAGAAAAAGAATTTGGCATACAGAACAAGTACAAGTCCAGTTTCTGACCATATAAGAAGAAAACTAGAAGCAGCAGGAGGTGAAACCTGGGAAGAATTTAAAGATGATCTCGCAAGAAAATACGCTGAAATTACTGATCCACAACACGCATTTTCAGTATTGAGACAGACTAGACAAAACAGTACAGAAAGTGTTCAGCTATACAGTGACAGGTTAATTAATTTAGCTGAAGAGTCATTTTTAGGACAGAATGTACGAGCTGAAGAAGTAGAACGGATGTTAGTAGGAATTTTTGTTGATGGGATTAGGTCAGATGGATTGAAATTTAAATTATTAAGAGAGAATCCGGCAAGATTGTCACAAGCGGTAGATATCGCTATACAAGAGGAAAGCTTGAGGAGAAGGTTTAAATTAAGAGTAGGACGAGAGTTAGGTAGTAGTTCGGAAGATAGAATTGAAGAACCTATGGAAGTAGGACAGTATAGACATGGATGGAGAGGAAGACGAGGAGAAATACAGATGGTACAAAGAAACGATAATGTATATAATCAAGGTAGAGGAGGACAAGTGAGAAATACTGTAAGAAACATAGAAGGTAACACAAATAACTCGAACGTGGTTTGTTGGGGATGTCACCAACGTGGGCACATTTTTCGCTTCTGTGGTAATAGACGTGTCCCATCGAATACACAAAATAATAGAGGTGTTCAGACGAGTACACAGAATAGAACTGTAAATGGCAGACCAGCAAATGGGAATTATGGAGAAATGCAAAGAAATTTTAGAAGATCAGGAAATCAGGGAAATTGGCATCCCGCTTACTGAACAGGGTCGGCAGTAGGAGGGAAGATAGTAAGATCCAAAAGGGGCATCAAGGTATTAAAAATCCAAAGGATGAGTATAATAGGACATTTAGAAATAAAAAACAAGCAGAGATAACACAATTGTCATTAAATATGGTGGATCCAAGCTCATGTATAGTAGAAATAGGAAAATATAAAGTTAGAACATTAGTTGATTCGGGAGCACAAGTTAGCGTGATTAAAGAAGCATTTTTATATCGAATGTTAAGAAATTGTAAAATATTTAGAATTCAGGAGAATCTTCATTCGGTAACGGGACAAAAATTAGAAGTGCTAGGACAAACGATGATAAACTTTAAATTAGGAGGGATAAATGTCAGGCATATGTTCCATGTAGTCAAAGATTTAAATAGGAATATGATATTGGGTAGAGATTTTTTATTGAAAAATGGGGTGAGACTTTTATTTGATTTACATAAATTAAAATTCCAAGATGTTTACGTAGATTTAGAAGAAGATATGCATGTGTCGACACTAGTTAGAGTTAAAACGACCATGAATTTAAAACCACAGTCAGTTAATTTGATACAAGCGAAGCTAAAGAGAAACCCGTATTATGTAGCAGGAAACATAGTCAGAATCACTGAATTGCAAAAGGAAATAATAGATGAGCCAGGTTTAGAAGTTCCGGATGGAATAATAGAATTGGATAAAAGGTTAACATTTCCAGTAATGGTTATTAATAACACAGGTAGAGAAATTAAATTATACAGAGGATGTGTAATAGCCAAGCTAGAACATAACGTTAGTGACATATTGGCAACAGATAGAGTAAATATGGCAGGCATAAGTTATTCAGAAACCTCTAGTGAAAGAATTAATAACAGACGCGGATGCAGAAGAAAAGGGAATGTAAGAATGGATGAATTGATCCATCCATCTAGAAGAAATACAGCCCAAATACATTCACTAGACAAAGTAACAAGAGAACAAGAATTGTTGGCACAATTAAAAACTCCGCCAGAAAATAAAGAAGTATTAGAACAACTTATAAAGCAAAATCAGGATGTGTTTGCAATTAATGATTTAGAATTGGGTAAGACAAAAACAGTTACAATGGAAATACATACGGGAGACCATCCACCAATTAGTTTAAAACCATATAGAACTCCATTAAGAAATAGAGAAGTCGTAGAAAAGGCAATAGAAGATATGTTGAAAGCAGGCATAATAACCAGATCAAAATCAGAATGGTCATCTCCGGTGGTAATCGTAGCCAAATCTGATGGTTCGAACAGGTTCTGTTGTGACTACAGGGCGTTGAACAAAATTACTAAGAATGTAGCGTACCCATTGCCGGTGATAGATGATATTTTAGGATTACTTAATGGCTCCACATTTTTCACAACACTAGACGCTAGATCAGGATTTTGGTGTATACCGATGTCGAAGGATGCTCAAAATAAGAGTGCTTTCTGTACTCATATGGGTTCATACGAATTTTTACGTATGCCATTCGGTTTGAAAAATGCACTGTCTCACTATATGTTCTTAATAAATGAAGTACTAGACGGTATGCAAAATTTTGCCCTAGCATATATAGATGACATATTAATATTTACGAAAGGAAATGTAGAGAATCATTTGAAACATATTAGACTAGTATTTGACAGATTAAGAAAGCATGACGTTAAATTAAAGCTTAGCAAGTGCCAGTTTTTAAAAACAGAAACAAAATATTTAGGCTATATAATAAATAGGGAAGGTATTAAACCAGACCAGGACAAGATAAGGGTTATTAAAGAGTTACCTGCTCCAACTAATGTTAAGGAAGTACGTGCATTTATAGGAACGTGTGCGTATTATCGGAGGTTTGTACCAGCGTTTTCAAGGATAGCGATACCTATTACGAATTTAACGGGAAAATACGCTAGATTTAAGTGGGATGATGAGTGTCAAAAAGCGTTCGAACTTTTAAAGGATAGCTTAACAGTGGTACCATTATTAACACATCCAGACCTGAATAAACAGCTAATACTATACACAGATGCTTCAGACAACGCAATAGGAGCATGTTTAGTTCAACCATATGAAGGAGAAGAATCTGGAATACCAGGGGTTAAAAATGAAAGACCAATATATTTCTTGTCTCCTAAACTCAGCAAGACTCAAAAGAAATGGCCGATTATTGAGAAAGAAGCATATGCTATACACTACGCTCTTCAAAAATTAAATTACTACTTACATAACGCCAATTTCATTATTAGAACTGACCACATGCCATTAAAGTCGATATTAGAAGCACCAATACAAAATAGGAAAATACAAACGTGGGCATTGAATTTACAGGGGTACAATGCTAAGGTTGAATATGTTTCAGGGAAACATAATACATGCGCCGATCTTTTGTCTAGGATTCCATATACACAGTCATCAGGAAACACGGAAGATGAAGCTGAACCAGAGATAGACGATCGAAACTGGCAAGTAAATATATTAGATTCTGCCATAATAAATAGGGAAGAATTTGAGAGTTTACCATCGGATCAAGAGTCTGAACCTAGAACAGAAGACCCACATTTAGAACAGTTTGATATGAAAACAGAACAAGAATTAGATCCAAAAATAGTTCAAATAAAAAGAAAACTGAAAGAAACAGGGGAAAATAGTTTTAAAAGAAAGTTTGTAGAGTTACAAGAAGACAATAAATTATATTATATCAGTGAAAAGGGTGAAGGAGTAAGAAAATATATTCCGAAACATTTAGAACAAGAAGTCTTAAAGGCATATCACGATAATAATGGTCATTTTGGACGAGATAAGTTAGTGAAGGCTATTAGCAGTAAATATTACTGGCCGAATTTATTCAAAAGCGTATATGAATATGTTGAAGCATGTGAAAAGTGTAGGTTAAGAAACATGAAGATAATCAAATGTCCTTTACAAGATACCGATATTCCTCAATTTCCAATGCAGAAAGTAAGTTTGGATATTTCAGGTCCTCATCCAAAAACATTATCGGGAAATGTATACTTACTACATATAGTTGATTCATATAGTCTCTGGCCAGAAGTTTATCCAATTCCAGACAAGAGTGCTGATTCGGTTATAAATATGCTGTTACAAGAATTTATACCAAGGTTTGGGTGTCCACAAATAATACTTACAGACAATGGGAAAGAATTTGTAAATAGAAAGTTTGAAAGATTGGTAAAAGATTTGAATATAAAACACATTAGGACTTCATATTACAGACCAACTTCTAATGCTAAAAATGAGAGACAACATAGAACACTATACAATATTCTAGCGAAAAATGTAGAAGAACATGATATGGATTGGGATCTTTATTTGGGGATAGCATTAGAGGCGATACGTACACACGAAAATGAAGGAACAGGTTTCTCACCATTTTACTTAGTATATGGGAGAGAACCAATATTGCCAATTGATAATTTATTAAAGCCTAGGAGAAAATATCTGGGGGAAGATTTTGAGGAAACAAGGTTGCAAGAGATGCACAAAGCACATGTACGTTTAAGAAATAATATAATTAAGGCTAGAGAAAGACAGAAGAAATACGCAAATAAAAATGCACACTTACAAGAGTTCAACATAGGTGATAGGGTGTATTACAAAAAACATAGAAAAAACTCTAAGTTTGATGCTCATTGGGTCCCGGGATACTATATTTTAGAAAAAAAGGGTCCAGTGTCATATACTATTAAGAATCAAATTTCAGGGCATGTTGCACGTTCACATGTAGAGCACTTAAGGCGGGATAATGAGGAAAGGGATGCAGAGAATAGTAATAATAATTATTGTTCCGAAGAAATATTGTCAGGTGGACAGATGGTCAGACAATCGGTATATCCAATACCTATAGAGAATAGGAAACAAGTGACAACAGCATCTACTACAGCTGAACAAGAAGAAACGGTACCAAAAACAGTCATGACAGAGGAAAATAACATGTATGACGATTATATTAGTGAAGAATCAGTCAAGGTAAATATAGAACCACCATTTATGAATACAAGACAGGCAGTAAAAAGAAAGTTGGATAGACAGAAAGAAAAAGAAATTAAGAGGCAAAGGAAACTTAGAGTGAATTCTTCAAGTGGTGAAGATATGCCACTATTTGAAAATTTGTTGAGACGGCAAGACAGGAATATTAGATTGGATTTAGAAAGGAAGAAATTAGCGGTTGCTAGTAATGGATATACAGATGTGGAACAAGAGATGGATGAAAAGTCAGAAACTGATGAAGAAGCTGATATGAAAGATGTTAGCTCTCCTCGGGAGGATAGCGACATTGATGTAGATATTGCACTTATCGAAAAAAATTTGAAGTTATTAAGAAAATGGAGAAGAGGTAGATAAATAGCGTGGTAGAATATTCTGCAGATGGCAGATAGAAGAAGAAGTTAGACACGATATTTTTGTGTGTACAAAGAAGGTAAATAACTTAAGCAAGAGTTGTTGGGAGGAATACACATACGACTTATTGGTATATGTTTTATGATCAGGTTGGTTTTTAAGTTATATATGTTTAATTTGATTAATGTGTGGGGATAAAAATGATGTCAAAGAATGAGGGGATTGATATGGTTTAGTCAATTGTTTGAACTTTAATTGCGCTTTATGAAATGAATAAGTTAACTTAGCTGCTTATGTTTACAAAACTTTGGTTTTATTGAGTTAACCTGAGTGTGTTTAAATGATTAATAGTTTGACGTTCAGTTAGAAGAAATATGAAGTGTTTTTTTTTTTTTGGAAACAGATGACTTAAAGTAGTTGAGTCGTTCGCAATGTAAATGATTGGGTTAAAAATAGGAGCTGGGTTGAACAGCGTTGAATGGGAGAATATGGGGGGAATGCCAGCTTGAGTTTGGCATTTAAATAAATAGATATTGGAAGAAGAAGACTGTACTTAACAGAATATATAATTTGGAGTTTTTTTTTTTTTGAAGGAATGGTAAACTTGAACTTGACGAGGTGAATAATACAAAAGCTGGTAGTTTTGGATTAACATATTTTTTTGATAATAACAATTATTATTGACGGAAACTGAAGATAAATTTTGAAACTTTATTTTTATAAAGTTTTGAGAATGTATGGGAAGAGAAAGGTGATTACTTCTTACTTTTTCCTTACTTTTATTATTTTTAGGTGCGCACCTACCAAATCTACCTACCAAATCTAACTACCCACTCTAACCATTTTTTTCTGTCTATCCTAGAATAGTGAGAATGTGAGAATGTGAATAAGGGAGAATTAAAGGATAAGGGGAATATCTTCAGTTTTGTCAATCATAATTTAGATGGTTAAATTTTAAAAGCGGTTCGCTTATGGAGAGTTTTGTGGGGAGTTTTCTGGAGAACTTTATGGAGAGTTTTGTAGCGAGTTTTCTGGAGAACTTTATAACGACTTTTGTAGAGAGTTTCGGTATTCTTGTCTCTGGTTAGCAATTGGCTATGATGAGATAGGAGAATGAGAATTGAGTTAAGAATTATATGGAATTGTTGTTATTGTATAGAGATGTAGAGTTAAGGGGTTAAGAGTTGGGGTTGAGATTTTTTCAGGGAAAAATTCTCCTTGAAGAAGGGGAGGTATTGTAACAGTAAAGGGAGTAGCTTAGGAGTAAAGAGTTAAGGAATGCTGCGCATTCCTTGACTAGTGGGAAAACCATAGCTAGTGAACGTGTGTGCACGAATGAAGAAGTGTATCTAGGCTGGGACACACACGTCACTTGGGGGTCAGCTAGCAAGCAAGTAGGTAAACACCAGAACTTGAGCCTACCATCATTATGCTGTAGTGGAACGATTCGACAAATAAAGAATGTTATAAACAACGGAGACTTGTGTCCTATACGATCACGTGCCTTATAACCTGTGTGTAACACCTCTACACTGTAATAGCACATACGTTTATATTATACATGATAACATCAAATGGTATTCAACTGATAATATGACAGATGAGAATATACAAACATATGCATTCGCGTGTTACATGACATGCGTGTTACATGACAAGCGTCTGCTCAACTCTCTCTCTCTCTCTCTCTCTCTCTCTCTCTCTCTCTCTCTCTCTCTCTCTAACTCTCTCTCTCTCTCTGTATCTCTATCTCTCTCTCTCTGTCTCTCTCTGTGTATTCTTTCATATACACACACGCATGCGCGCGCGCAAGGACACACACTAACACATCCACTCTCTCACTGTCTCTCTCTCGCTAGATCACTCTCTCTCTCTCTCACACACAAACACTCACTATTCCCCATCTTCATTCACTTTATCTCTAACTCTCTTACTCTCTCTCTCTCTCTCTCTCTCTCTCTCTCTCTCTCTCTCTCTCTCTCTCACTCATACACAGACAGACACACACCCTCACACTATCACTCAATGTTTCAATCACTCTCACTTACCCTAGTGCACTCACTCACTCACTTTTTTTACTCTCTCTCTCTCTAACTTCCACACACACACAAATACACACACACACACACACACACTCTAACACTCATTCACTCACTCACACACACTCACTCTCTCACTCATTCACTCCTCACTCATTCACTCACTTACTTACTCTCTCTCTCACACAATCCTTCACACACACACACACACACACACACACACTCGCTCTCTCAATCACACTCTCTCACACCTACACATACGCATGAACACATGCACGCACACACTCCCTCACTCACTCTCACAAATGCACGTACGCATGCGTGCACCTCACCATTTCTCGCTCAATAACTCTCTCCACACACACGCATGCACGTGCACACACACACATTCACTCTCTCACTCTCTCTGACGCCCACTTTCTCCCTCTCTCTCTCTCTCTCTCTCTGTCTCTGTCTGTCTGTCTGTCTGTCTGTCTGTATGTCTGTCTGTCTGTCTGTCTGTCTGTCTGTCTGTCTGTCTGTCTGTCTCTCTCTCTCTCTCTCTCTCTCTCTCTTTCTCTCTCTCTCTGTAGTGTCCTTCAATAACTGTCTATCAAGACCCACACAACTTAATATTGTTGTGCCTCAGGGCTCAATACTAGGTCCGCTGCTTTTTACAGTGTATATTAACGATCTTCCTTTATACCTCAATACTTCGTGTGACCTATTTGCGGACGACTGCACTGTTTACACTAGTCAAGAGAGCCTTAGTGACTTAGAGAGCTCTTTATAAAACGAATTGACAACCTTAGTAGATGGAGTAATGAAAACCGCATGTTAATTAACATCGACAAAACCAAATCCATGCTAATAACGACTAGACAAAAACTACAGACCCTAGCCATAACTAGGGCACCGCTCGAGCTCCACTTGGACACGTTACCTATAGAGACTGTAAAAAAAACTATAAGGACTTAAAAAGGACTTATAAAAGACTATAAAGACCGGCTTACTACAGCAGTAGGTCAAACATTCTGTGCGGCAACTCCAGTCATTAGATGTAAAACCGTACCCATTCCTACACCAACAGTCAAAGAGCCTGTTCCTCTGTACGCCACAAACAATTGTATTTACCAATTCACATGTAGATGCCAGGCCGTTTACATTGGCCGAACGGAGAGACAGCTTAACAAACGGGTGTTAGAACACATACCTCAATGGGTCAACAAGATACAACACACAGGAGATGATAGCCACGAGGAGCCGACACACCGGAAGCTCCCGGCGTCTTCAATCGGCAAGCACATTGTTGCCAGTCGCCATGTTGTGTCCAGAGAGACTGCATTTCGCGTGTTGTTTAGAACACAGAATACTCGCTTGTTAAAATTTGCAGAAGCAATTATGATCTATCAACGCAAGCCAGAATTGTGTAAACAGAAAGACATGTTAGTCAGCTTAAAATTACCGTGGTAGACAATCGACATTACTGTGCGAAATTGTGTATATTTCAGCTTGAAGGATTTATCTAGTTAATTTCACGTAAGTTGTGTGAGTTCTGCAGTATGTACCTGACGAGATGCAGCGAAATATGCCAGGCAATAAATCGTGCAATCTATTGTTTGTGTCTTCGTTATTCAAATTCACTACGGGAAAACATTGTTTTGACGTTACCTATAGTTAATGTAAATGAACACAAAACATTAGATCTTTTAATTGACAGACATCTAAACTGGAGCTCTCATGTTCACGTCCTTACCAAGAGAATAGCACAAAAAGTTTACCAACTTACTAAAATTCAGCACTTCTATGATGAAAGCGCACGAAAAATATTCTATACATGCTATATCCAATCACCTCTCGATTATTGTTCCACAATCTGGGATGGTTGCCCTAAATCTAATATGAAACGACTGTGTTCGCTTCAAAACCGCGCTATACGTCTAGTTTCTAGCATAAAATACGTTGAAAGTAATAAATTATACAGCCATCTAAGACTTCTACCACTTCGAAAGTGCTTCCTTTTTAACAAAGCCAAATTAGTGAATAACATTATATCTCAAAATACCCCAGAGTATCTTCTACCGTTAATTCAATCTAATGCAATGAACAATAAGCGCTTAAATTTATTACAGGTTCCTAAGCCTAGATTGGACTTATACAAAACTTGTTTCGGATATTCTGGTGCTCACTTGTGGAATAGCCTTCTACCAGATCTGAAAAACTTCAATGAGTCCCTACACATTCAAACGAAAACTCTTTCAATACTTACTTCATACCGACTATATGCCTCCAGAAGTCACCTACTGGTATCATTTTTTCACTATCATTCTTCACTATATGCGTGTGAGCGAGAGAGTGGGTGAGAGAGTGAGTGAGAATGAGTGTGAGTGGAAGACTTATTATGAGACAGAGAGTGAGAGAGTATGCATGCGCGTGTGCCTGAGTGAGTGTAACAGTGAGTGAGTGTGTGTGGACGTATGTGTGAGAGATTGAGTGAGAGAATGAATGAATCTGAGAGAGTCGGTGTGTTGTGTGTCTGCCTGTCTGTGTGATAGAGTGAGAAAGTGAGTGAGTGAGTGTGAGTTAGAGAGTCAGTGAGTGAGTGAGTGAGTGAGTGAGTGAGTGAGTGAGTGAGTAAGGGAACGTGAGTGAGTGAGAGAGAATTTGTCAGTATGCGTGTATGTGCGCGAGTGAGTGAGTGTGAGAGCGAGTGAGTGTGTAAGAGAGAGCGAGCGGGTGAGTGAGAGAATGCACGAGAAAGTGAATGAGTGAGAGTGAGTTAGTGTGTGTGTCTGTTTGCTTGTCTATATGTGCGAATAAGAGAGTGATTTAGTGTGATTTAGAGAGTGAACGAGTGAGTGTGAGTGAGTGAGAGAGAGAGAGAGAGAGAGAGAGAGAGAGAGTGTGTTAGTGGGAGGGTTAGTGAGTGAGAGATTGAGTGAGAGGGAATACGTGAGTATGTGTGTGTAAGTGATGGCAAGTGTGAGAGCGAGTGCGTATAAGCATGAGAGAGAGAAATAGTGAGTGGGAGAGATGGAGAGAATGAGACAATGAGAGAGTTAGTGTGCCAGTGTGCGTGAAAGAAAAATAAATAGAGAGAGAGGAGAGAGAGAGGGAGAGAGAGAGAGAGAGAGAGAGAGAGAGAGAGAGAGAGAGAGAGAGAGAGAGAGAGAGAGAGAGAGATATCAGAGATGATCATGCTTATGTCAATTCCAGGAATTATCTTACTGGATTGGACCGCTATTTTATTTTTACGTTACACAATGTATACCATATATTCATCACCATTTTCCATATTTTACATGTTTTCCCATTGTTTCCCAATTTTGAATGTTCTTGTGAGGATGCTCACGATAGTCGACAGTGCGTACGTGTGAAAAGTGTGGGAGTTTATTCATATTAGTTTCAGTGATTATGTGAGGCAGCATATACGTGTGTGGATGGATGGGTGTGTCTATGTGTGTGTGTGTGTGTGTTTATATGTGTGGATGTATGTGTATGTACATATCTGTATGTGTGTATGGGTGTGTATGTGTGTGTACATGTGTGTATCTGTGTGTGCCTCTGCGTGTGTATGTCTGTACGTTTTTTTAAGGTGTGCGTTCGTGTGTTTTTATATGTATTTATATGTATGTGCGTGTGTATATGTGTGTATGTATGTGTGTATGTATGTGTGTGCTCGTATATGTATGTGTATATGTTTGTGTGCGTAAGTGTGCATGCATGTAGTGTATGCACGTGAGTGTGTATTTGTGTTTTATGTGAGTACGTGTGCGTAAGTATGTGGATATGTGTAGGTGTGTTTATGTGCGTGGGTATATGTATGTGTACATATCTAGGATCAGTGGTAAATAGCAAATTATCCCTAGATCAGGAAATCAACATCCGGATTGGTAAGGCAGCAACAACAATGAACAGGTTAAGAAAAAGAGTCTGGGAGAACAGGAAGCTTACTGCCAAAACAAAAGTCCTTGTCTATCAAGCCTGTGTCCTTAGTACTCTTCTCTATGGCAGTGAAACCTGGACAACTTACTCACACCAAGAGAACAATTTAAACAGCTTTCATATGCGGTGTCTGCGAAGAATTCTTGGTATTAAGTGGCAAGACAAAATCACAAATACTGAAGTATTGGAAAGATCAGGTTGTGTGACAGTTTATTCCATGCTCAGTCTTCGTAGACTTAGATGGATAGGACATCTTAGGAGGATGGATGATGGTAGAATACCAAAGGATATCTTTTTTGGTGAATTACAGATGGGTAAGAGATCTCAGGGTCAGCCTCTACTACGATACAAAGATGTGTGTAAGCGGGACATGATTGATACAGGCATTGATAATGCACATTGGGAGCAAGTCGCCGCTGAACGTGTTGCATGGAGGGCAAATATCAGAAATGGAATAAAGTCAAAGGAGAAAATTATTGCAGAAAAGTCACACACCAAGCGTTTGAGACGTAAGATGGTGCATGATGGTGGAAATGACCACGTGTTCACATGCACCCACTGTGAACGGACATTTACAGCGCAAATTGGCCTTATCAGTCACACTCGCTACCGCCATAGTTAAAAGTTATTATGCCTTTTTAGAGCACAAACTATCGTCTGTCAAGACGGCAAGGTGCCAATGTGTGTATATGTATGTATTTGTGTGTGTATGTTGTGTGTGGGCGTGTGTGTGTATGTACGTGTGTGTGAGAGAGAGAGAAGAGAGAGAGAGAGAGAGAGAGAGAGAGAGAGAGAGAGAGAGAGAGAGAGATGGAGAGAGAGTTAA
This sequence comes from Cepaea nemoralis, assembly GCA_014155875.1. Lineage (NCBI taxonomy): Eukaryota > Metazoa > Mollusca > Gastropoda > Stylommatophora > Helicidae > Cepaea > Cepaea nemoralis. Next base: position 33,612 of record JACEFZ010004784.1, on the reverse strand, counting down.
GCGCACGCATGTCATCTAACATGCTGTTCTAAAAGTCGCTTAAAAGTCGACTTCATCTCACCGGGTTTTATTCCATATGGCTCGGTCTCTTTCCGCAGCGCGGAAAGCGTCGCACAAAGCACGAACTCCGTAGCTTTTAACGACGACCCACAGGAGTCGCCGAAACATTTAACTCGTAAACCGAAGGGTGCGGCCCGGAATCGAACCCACAACCTTCGGATCACAAGTCACACGGCTTGACCACTTCACCACAGAGACATGCTGTTCTATATTTTTTGTGTATTCTCATTTTCATGTTATCACTTTGAATACCACTTGATTTTAACATGCCTACAATTAACACATGTAAATTACTGTAGAATGAGTGGGAGTGTCAGTGAGTGTGCGTGAGAGAGAGAGAGAGAGAGAGAGAGAGAGAGAGAGAGAGAGAGAGAGAGAGAGAGAGAGAGAGAGAGAGAGAGATATGAGCGCATGCATGTCATGTAACATGATATTCCATATTTTTATGCATTCTCATCTTTCATGTTACGAGGTATCATTTTGTATGCCACTTGATTGTCCTGTAACATGCCATTCCATATATTTTTTTGTGTATTCTCATCTTTAATATTATCATTTTGTATGCCACTTGATTTTATCATGTATAACATTACTGTGATGTGAGTGAGAGAGTTAGTGAGTGAGAGAGAGAGAAAGAGAGAGAGAGAGAGAGAGAGAGAGAGAGAGAGAGAGAGAGAGAGAGTTGAATTGCATCACTAATGTTTACGCTACACAATGTATATGTAAAAATATTTATCCACTTCTTACAATTTTTGCGAGAATGCTCACGACAATCATCAGTGTCTCAACTGTGTAAAGTGTGGGAGTTTGTTCTTATTAGTTTCAGTGATCATGTATGTGTGTAGATGTGAGGATGTTTGTGTGGGTGTTATGTGAGGGATGTGTGTGGGGGTGTGGGGAATGTATGTATGGAGGGGTTGTGTGTGGGGGATGTGTATGGGTTGATGGGTGATGTGTGGATGTGTGAAGGGATGTGTAGTCGGTGGGGGATGTATGTGTGTGTGAGGGATGTGTGTGAGGGGGGATATTTGGGAGGATTATTGGAAGTATGTGGGTGTGGGTGGGTTGGGGTGTGGGTAGGGAATGTGTATTTGGGTGGGTGAATGGATGTGTAGGAGATTGTGTGGGTTGGGAGATGGGTGTGTAATGGGTGTGGGGGATGAGTGGGGGGGGGGGTGTCTGTGAAAGCGATATGTCTGTGTGGGTGGGAGTTTGTGAGTGTGGATGGGGTAAATGTGAGTGGGTGGAGGATGGATGTGTGGGTTGTGAGGATGTTTGTAGGTGGGGGATGTGTGGGTGGGTGGGGTGAAGTGTGTGTGGTTGAGAGATGTGTGGGCAGGGATGTGTATGAGGAATTCATGTGGGGGATGTGTGTGTGTCGGGGGGGGGGGAATGTGTTTATGGGTGGAGTTTTGTGTGGGAGGGGAGATGTGCGAGATGTGGGGGAGGTGTGGGATGTGCAGGTGGATGGCGGATGTATGCGAGAATTGGGGATGTGTGCTTGGCTGGGTGGTTGGGGTGTGTGTGGGTGGGAGGGTATATGAGAGATGCATGTGTTGATGGGCGGGTGGGTGATGTGTGGATGTGAGTGGTTGATGAATGAGTACATGAGTGGGTGGATGTGTGTGAGAGATGAGTGTATGGTTGGGGGATGTGTGTGTTTGTGGGAAGATGTATGTGAGCGGCGGATGTGTTTGGGTGGTGTATATGTGGGTGGTGGGGTGTGTGTGGGTAGGAGGTGTGTGTGTTTTGGGTGTTTATGGGTGGGGGATATGTGAGGGCAGGTGGGGAGATGTGTTTGTGGGTGGGGATGTGTGTATAGGTGGAGGATGTGTAGTTGAGAGGTGGCGGATATTGGATGGGTGAGTGGGTGTAGGTTGGCTGATGTGTGTGTGGGTGAGTGGGGAAAATTGTGAGGGTGCAGGATGTATGTATGGATAGGTGCGGGATGTCTGGGTTGACGGGGGTATGTGTGTGTGGTTTTGTGATGTGTGTTTTGCTGGATGGTTGCAGGTGTGTGGGTGGGTGGTGGAGAATATGTGGGTGGGTGTGTGCGTGTAGGTTATGGGATGGGTAGGGGATGTATGTGTGGGTGGTGAAATGTATGTGGGTGGGGGATTGGTGGGTGGGTGGTGGCATGTATGTTTGCCTGAGTCTGTGTGAGTGCGTGGAGGTATGTGTGGGTGGGTGTGGGTGTGGTGGGTGGGGATGTGTGGGTGGCTGAGGGATGTGTGGGTGGCTGCGGGGTGTGAGGGTTGATGGGGGATGTGTATCACAACATTTATTCACTGTTTATATTTACAACTTTCATTTGACAATGCTTTTTTCCCCCATGTGAATGTACCATGCGTAATATGCATTGTTTATGCTTACAAAATCAATTTGACAATGTTTATTTTTTCCCTATGTAAATGTAACATGCACATTTGATGAATGAAAGATGAGTGATCGAAAGGGCCGAATGTAAGACGGGCCTGCGTGCCCAATTTGTTACCCTTGTAAAATAAAGTTCGGTCGTTCGTTCGTTCGTTCGTTCGTTCGTTCGTTCGTTCGTTCTCTCTCTCTTTCTCCACACGCACACACATATATAGTGAACAGTTATAGTTAAACAATTATCATGAACAATTTTATCAGCAAATGAATTATGGTGGCATATAGTCGGTATGGATTAAGTATTGAAAGAGTTTTCGGTTAAATGTGTAGGGACTCATTGGAGTTTTCAGATATGGAGGAAGATCATTCCATAAGTGAGCACCAGAATAGGCGAAACGTGTTTTGTATAGGTCCAATCTTGGCTTTGGAACATGTAACAAATTTAGGCGCTTGATGTTCATTGCATTAGATTGAATCAGCGTAGAAGATACTCTGGGGTATTTTGAGATATAGTTTTATTCACTAATTTGGCTTTGTTAAAAAGGAAGCGCTTTCGAAGTGGTAGAAGTCTTAGATGACTGTATAAATTATTACTTTGAAAGTGCTTTATGCCAGAAACTAGACGTATAACGCGGTTTTGTAGAGAACATAGTCGTTTTAAATTAGATTTAGGGCAACCATCCCAAACTGTGGAACAGTAATCGAGATGTGACTGGATATAGCATGTATAGAATATTTTTCTTGTGCTTTCTTCCAGGAAGTGCTGGATTTTAGCAAGTTGGTAAACTTTTTGTGCTATTTTCTTGGTCAGAAAGTGAACATGAGAGCTCCAGCTCAAATGGCTGTCAATTAAAAGACATAGTGTTTTATGTTCATTCACATTAACTATAGGTAACGTGTCAATGCGGGGTTCGAGCGGTGCTCCAGTTTTTCCTAGTATCTGTAGTTTTTGTCTGGTCGTTATTAGCATGGATTTGGTTTTGTCGATGTTAATTTGCATGCGGTTTTCATTGCTCCATCTAGTAAGATTATCAAGTTCTTTTTGTATAGAATTCTCTAATTCACTACGGTTTTCTTGACTAGTATATATTGTACAGTCGTCTGCAAATAAATCACAAGTTGTATTGTTATATAAAGGAAGATCATTAATATAAACTGCAAAAAGCAACGGACCTAGTATTGAGCCCTGAGACATACGAATATTAAGCTAAGCAGATTAAAGTGCCAAAGAACATATTTACATTACGTAATAACGAATTGTAATCAATATAAATTAAATATATAGCGTCCTTATGACGAGCTGACAGTAATTGCTGAGAAGAGGCGATAGTGGAGGGACAAACGACTACAAACTACAACTCCAGTCATCATACTGATTGACCCCATGAATAACCTCTCTTACTACAAGTTAACAAGACACACCAACTAATTTAGTGTACAATTTCGAGCAAACACACATATACAAACATTATATTACCCGATTTTCTACGTTCAAAGTTAACATTTTTAGCCATTATTCATGTTTTACAGTGTTGACAATATGTGTTCAAGAAGTCGACGCCATATTTTGTGCGCTTTAGGGAAAAAATAATCCAAAAGGCACCACAAGTGAACACCCGTTTGGCCGAAGTATACTATATGAGTCATCATCATCATCATTTTCAGCCAAACTTTCCCAATAGTGAACATGGTGGCGGAGTGGTGCAGGGAGACAGGGGTCGTTGAACACCCAGACAATCCATCAGCTGTGTGTTACTCCTTAGATTACCGGATCGTGAAGGCGGATGCCCCTTGTATTATATTGAATGAATGTCTTCATATTCATTCATTCATTCATTCATTCATTCATTCATTCATTCATTCAGTAGCATGTCCTTTGCAGAACCTCGCTCTCACAACAACTTTCCGGAAAACCTCTCGATCATAAGCAAGATGTCCCGCGTTCGATACACCCATCTGGATATCATCCGCCACATCCTGCACCCATCTTCTTTTTGGCCTTCCTCTTCCTCTCTTCCCAGGCATTTTTTTTTTTTTTTGCATATCCTTTACAGGACATCGCTGTCAACACCAGCATCTTTCAGCTGTATGTTGATTTCTTGGCAAGATTACGCTCAGTAGTTTGCCATTGCTTTCTGAGCGGCCGGCTCACATACCCCGTAAGTTACCGATGCGATTCGAACCACTGCTGATTCTCACCGTCATCACGTTACCTACGAGAGTATACGAGATTACTGAGAAACGTCGCTAACCTCTAAGCCAGGAAGCCGGCTCCCAGGCATATACCCCTCCATTATTGTTCTCTCCAGAGGCTGAAAGGTATAAAAAAGTAAAGGTGCAGGATTTTAAATTCCAGGCAGCAGAGGCAAAGAGGATTAAGTGGGAACAGTTTATCAATGAAGTCGGTGGGGATGTGACATTGGGAAATTCTGGAGGCTGCACCGGCAGATGAAGAGTCAGGTGATGCCTGGTACACCGTTTATGATGATAACAACAGACCTATGACAACTGACAAGGGCAAAGGGGAGGCTCATCTTGCGTGATTTTTAAAACAGACGGATCAGCAAGATAGGGCTATTAGAGTTAACGTCAGAGAAGTCTTGTCACGGGTCACTAGGAAGGAGGAGTGTGAGATTAAAGTGGAGGACATTAGACGGGTACTGAAGCGGGCTAAAGACACAGCGCCAGGTCCGGATGGGGTGAGGTACTCCCATATGAGGAACATAAATGATGGGGACTTGGAGGAGATGGCTCTTTGTTTCAATCTAAGCATCAATGCGCCGGAAAAACCCCACGATTGGCTGCATAGCTACCTGGTCCCCTTCCCAAAGCCAGGTAAGGATCACTCCAGACTTAATGGATACTGCATCATAACCCTGCAAAACACGTATGGCAAAGTCCTCGAAAAAATAGTAGCACGCAGGCTCCAGCAACATTTGGAAAGTCAGAATCTGCTTCCCCAAGGACTCGGGAGCTACCGGCCGGGAAAAGCACCTGCGCCAATGCTGCAACTTTTGCGTTCGATGTCTATGAGGGCTTCCAGGATAATAAGAAGACAGTGGCGGTAGCTCTTGACCTGGAGGATGCGTATAACAGGGTTAGGTATGATCGGTTAATACACACACTGTTAGACATGAAGGTCTGCCCTTGTCTTGTTAGATGGGTTGCGGCAGTCCTTTTTGCGCGTAAGGTTGCTCTGCGCATGGGTTCCTGGACTTCTGACCCCTGTAATATTTCACCTGGGTTGCCGCAGGGATCTACCTTGTCCCCAGTGCTCTTTAATGTCTACACCAGCAAAATCGCAGCTATTGAGACACCAGGTGTGGGTAGAATCTTGACATTTGCTGATGATGTGCTGGTGTACAGACAGGGCGGAGACAGGGCCAGTTTGGCGAAAGACTTACAGGTAGCGGTAAACGGCGGCGGAGTTGTGAAGGGACCAGGGGCCATTATAAACCCAGACAAGGCATCGGTTGTGTGGTACTCCTTGGATAACCGGATCGTCAAGGCAGACGTCCCAGGTATTATGTTAAATGGATGTCCTCTTAGTCGAGAGAGTAAATTGAAGTACTTGGGTATCATCTTTAACAGGTGTTTGTCTTTTAAGGATCATGTGGAGGCTTTGATGGTGAAGGCTGGAAGGGGACTTAATGCATTGAGGGCTATGGCAGCAACCGGGGTAGATCAGAGGATGCTGTACAGGCTCTTTCAGCAGTTAATAAATTCTGTCTTTGAGTATGGTTTGGGGCTGCTGACAGTATCAAAGAGCCAGCTTGAAAGGTTGGAGCGCGTACAGAATGCTGCCATGCGGTTAATCCTCGGGTGCACAAAGGACACACCAATTATATGTATGAGGCATATACTGGCGCTACCAACAATGACGGATAGGCATAGGGTCTTTCAGGCTAAATGGTACCTCAGAGTTGCCGCAGACAGGGATCACCCGCTGCATGCAGCAATGGATATGGTTAAGGGTCATAGACTAAGACGAGGCAGGTCCTGGATGGCACAGGCAGAACTTTCTATAAGTCAGGTGTGTGATCTAGAGACCCTCAATCGTGAAAGAGAGTGGGTGGATGTTCCGGAAGACATGACGGACTGGCACAATGTAATAATAACACTGGGTCGTGAGTGCAGAGAATGGGCAGCGGGCCGCACTGAGTTTGAAGTGCAACAGCTGATCCAGACCAACATACAACAAGGTGACATAGTCATCTACACCGATGGGTCAGTGGTGAGAAAAGACGTAGTGGCTGGGGCTTTATTGCAAAGGCTAATGTGCGAGTCTTGAATATGAGACTACGACCTCCAGCATGAGAATGGAGGTGGAGGCAGTAACAGCGGCATTCGGGTGGCTAAATGAGACTACTGCAACACACGTTGTATTCATCACGGATTCAAAGAATATGCTTAGCAAAGTGGTAGACGTTGCATTACGTCATCCCCTCAAAAGGCGCCATGAGCAAGATCAGAAAAAGAAAACTAACTTCCTTCCGCAGGTGACAAGAACGATGGTTGCAGCCACCATGGTGGAATGGAGAGGTCGAGAAGGCATGGCTGGGAAAGAGGCAGGCTGTCAAAGACTGGCAAAAGGCCAGAAAGGCTAACATGCCACAGGTTGAGTTGGCGAACCTGAAGACTGAGGTCCATAGGACGATGACTTAATTCAAATCCTGCGCCAAACAGGCCAAGGCCGAGAAATGGGACGAGTTCTGCTGGAAGGTGTGCTCCGAGCGATCTCTTACGACATTCTGGCGCCTCCATAAGAGCATGAACGGTGCTGCACAACGTAGGGGTATTCCAGACTTTCAAGACACAGACCTCACATGGAAAAAGTCGGATGCGGATAAAGGTAAGGCCCTTCTTGCACGCTACATAGAACAGACTGACCAGAAAGACGAGCCCGCCAGACAGAGGACCACAACAACACTCTCTCAGTTGTGCGAGGGGGTCGGGATAGACGAAGAATGGATAATCACAGCTGAGATAATGCGTGCGATGCTCAAGAAATCACCTAACACCACCCCAGGCCCAGACGGTACCCGATATGGTGACCTACTGGTGATATCAGATGATGACATGGAAGAACTGGCCAGAGAATTCAACACCAGTATCCAGAGGGGTCAGATCAAAGAAGAATAACTACACAGCTACTTGCTGCCGCTGCAAAAACCGAACAAAGACCATTCCAAGATAAGCGGCTACAGAATCATTACGATGCAGAACACTGCTGGCAAGCTACTTGAGAAAATTGTAGCACACAGACTTGCTTGTGATTTGGAACAAGTCGGCTACTTCCCGCCCACACTTGAAGGATACAGACGTAACAAAGAGTCATAGCTGAATGCGGCGGTCTTTGCTCAAGATGTTTACGAAGGATTTCAGGTCAGAGAAGAGACATGTGCGGCCGCCATATACTTAGAGGACGCATATAACAGAGTATCTTTCGAGCACTTGATGCAAATCCTCCTCAGACTAAAAGTGCACCCTCACCGTGTACAATGGTTAGCTGCAGTTCTGCTCCAAAGGAAGGTGGTGCTAAGATGCGGGAGTTGGTCTTCTGAGCCGATAACGATATGTCCAGGATTGCCGCGGGGTTCACCACTGTCACCAATACTATTCAACGTGTATACGGTGCCGATCACTAAACAACAGTTGGACGGGAGGGGTAGGACTCTGTCATTTGCTGGCGACAATGGATATGGTTAAGGGTCATAACCTAAGATTAGGCAGGTCCTGGATGGCACAGGCATAACTTTCTATAAGTCAGGTGTGTGATCTAGAGACCATCAATCGTGAAAGAGAGTGGGTGGAAGTTCCGAAAGACACGACGGTGGCACAATATAATAATAACACTAGGTCGTGAGTGCAGAGAATGGGCAGCTGGTGTGAGATGTGGATTTTAATTTATGAGAATATTATGTTAATTTGTCTAGGGGATTTACTGATTCTCTGGTCACTGTTAGAATGCAGGGTGATCAGGGATATTTACCACAAACACCAGGAGAATACACTTCAATCCTTGAAACAATGGCATTTGTGTGTAGGTTTCCCTACCCACTTCATCACCCTTTAAAACTTAATTATAGTGCTAGAGGACATTGATTGCTCACAACATATAAACAACCATTGGTGAACACCACATTTACTTGATGTACACATCAACACATTTTTGGACAAACAGTTCAATGATTAAATCAAGATCTGAAGTAACATACATGAAAGTGTACTAGTCTTATTTCTTCTTCTTCTTTTCGTTCATCCGGAGTGTTTTTTTTTAGATGTTATTGCGGTGTGTCTGTTATGCGCCCTTGGGCCGAAACCCGTAGGCCAACACATCGACTTTAGCGTGCTTTTTTGACCAGGTAGCATTCGTGGGAGACTCTCAATTTTGTGGTGCCATCTGCAACCATGCTGGCCAAGGTTGAACGGTCGAAGACAACGGTCATCCCTCAAAGGAAGGCAGGGACAGTCCATAGCATTTTCCGCCATCCAAGGTTGCTTCCATAGTTGCAGGGCCGACACATAACGCCCTGGATCTGGGCTCACCGAGGGAGATCGTCACGTCCTGCTCATGGCTGCTTTAAATCCTCACTTCAATATATTGGTCACTTCGTTTCCCCGGGTCATTCCCGCACAAACCAGACAGGTTTGCAGACGGCATCCACTCAGCGAGTTTTCGGACATGTGCTTGTCGTTGCGCCCATCAGAGCTTTTCCAGGCACAACAGACATTCGGAAAACTACCCAGCAGAGCTGTTCCGAACAAGAGCGGTATTCGGAAACTAGGTAGTCAGAGCTGTTCCTAGCACGAGAGACATTCGGACGAGACATTTCACTCGGACGTAATTGCGTAGTGTCAATTTTTAGTTTGCCACCCGTAGGACGACACTTCCGACTTCAGCGGGCATTTTTTAATGAGGTTAGCCTTCCTCTGGTTTCGAGGCACGTTGGACTGTTGTGATGTAGCTAACATATCAGCTGGTCAAGATAGAATGATGAACGACATCGTGGTCGGCCCTCAAGGGAAGGCAGGGGCAGACCATGAGCATTCCCTCGCTATCCAAGGAGGCTTCCATAATTGCAGAGCCGGCACATATTGCTCTGTGACTGGGCTTACCCGAGGAGTTGCCACGTCCTGCTCATGACTGGTCTAGTTCCTCACTTCCATGTATTGGGCAACTCGTTTGCCACGGATCGCTCAAGCACACACCAGGGACGGTCAGACTTCGAGCGACACCCACTCGGTAAGCTTTTGCTTTTGACTTCGGACAACGCAATAGGTTCGCTCGCCGTGCGTTCCATTTTGCGTCATTGAGACGTTCTTCCACTTTTGTCTACACTCTCTATGAGTTAGATACAGTTTTCGCAGCCATTTTCTTCGGCTGGGGCACTTTTTTGACATTTTGTACTCGCTCTCGAGGTAGGCTACTTGTGCTGTCGGCTCAGCACCTTACCTTCGTGCAGAGGTGAACGGGAGACGGCCTGGCCCTCTCATCCGGGAATCTCTCATATCCCCCAGCTGAGAGCCTTCGAACTTGTATCAGACCTGAGCATGTAGCTTGCTCAGTATCACGCCTTTATTTTTCGAAAGGTGGGTATCGGCCCGGCTCTCAGGTCCGAGGGTTTGTGGCTTAGAGGCGTTCAGCCACAGCCCTCGACAGGGAGCCTTTAGTGTTTTGTCCGGACCAAGATCTTCTGCCTTTCGTGATTTAAATTTTAGACTGCTATCCTCAGTCTCACCTGCAGAGCAGCAGGTTGTGTCTCTCTTAGTCTGGTCCCTATCCCATAAGCTGTCCGATATGTAGTTTTTCATCCATCAGCAAGCAAATGGGGTCGATGGGACACGCAAGCTCCCCCACCACGTCAAGGTGGAGACACATCGGGGGAGATAGTCTTATTTGATTTCATGAACAGGCATGGGAATGATTTTCATTATCAAAACACATTTACCCCCTTTAAGCCAAGGAAAAAAAAACAATGTTATTACAAACAACACAACAACCAGAAATTGGTTCTGCTAACTTGACTTATTTTACCTAGATAAAAGCACAACATTGGTCTAAGTGCAGAAAACCCAACAGACAAAACAGTTGTTTCAGACACCCTTTACAATTCTCATATTTAAGAATAATGAGTTGGTGTCAAAATACTCTATATCCCATAACCACCATTTGGTTATACCTTATTACCAAAAAAAAAAAAAAAAAAAAAAACACTACTGACCTGGTTAATCCATGGCATAGAAAAAACACATATAAAAGCTTTGCTAATACTAATAATTAAACTAATTATTTAATTACAGTCTTTTTCCTTAGGTAATGCTGTCGGTTATTCTTCTCCTGTGCGAAGCAGATAATGTCCATATTTATCCGGGGCAGAAATAAAATACTCACAGTCATGTTCTAATGTCCACTGAAGTTGGCTGCTGAATAATTATAATCCATATTAGGAAATAAATTCACCACATATCCTCTCCATGGGGCTGAAATCACGAAACTTCTGTTGCGAATGGCTCGGTGTCAGTGTGAAATTGATGCCTGGGTTAGTCATACCTTCAGGAGATGCATCTTGAGTCTTGGACCAAGGGTCTTCCCTATATCACCATATCCGATGAAAAGGATGCCGACCTTTCAGCTTCTCGGCTTATAATATCCGAATCTCAATTATGTTCACAAAGATCTTTCACCCACCTAGTCACCAGTCTTTAACCTATTCCACAGTTGATGGCATTTTCGCTGACATGGGACCAGCACAGAGTTCTGATTCAGTATTTCCTTTCGGTGTAGACATACAATGCTGCTTGTCATTCATTTGGTTCATCTGGAATTATTTCCAGGATTTATCTGCTGCATGGAACTGAAGAATTTTACTTCCAACACATAACCAGGGTTGCAAGCAATTAGATTATTCCTTTGGTTGCAGGCATAAAGGCATTTACTCCGCTAGCTGCTTTCATATGGTCTTCTAATGGTGTTTAGGTCTGAGATCTGGAGATGATCTGGCTTATTTCAGGTGTTTCAGATTTTGGAACCTTGAGGTAATCTGGTGTAGTTATGTTTCAGAGGATCTTAAGTTGGTACCTTGGTTGTATTTGCTTATGTGGTTTCAGTGTCTCTTCCCATTTGTTTGAGTTGATGTTAGTATTCTAGAACTTGTTGTTGATGGTCTGAAACCTTATGTTTGACTTTTGCTGCTATGAAACGTTCTTTCGAAGACTTATAGACTGTAGGATATTAACTTGGTAATCCAACCGACAGTTGTAGGGTTCTCACTGTTGCTAGTTTTAGTAAATGGAAGGATTTGCCTATAGTTTCACTGATGTTGCTGAGTGCTGAGGCTTCAGGTGGTACATCTCAGAAGTAAAGCAGACGATATACTGTTGTCAGTTACTCTGTTGATCTTCATCTTTGTAGATTATTAGATCCTGAAGTGCATCCAGGATATTCCTACTGAAGTAAGACTTCATCAACAACGTTGTCAGTTCTCTTCGAATTGGCCTTTTGCTGGCTTTTGCAGCTAATGAGTGCAGCAGTACACATTGAAGTATTGGTCCAGTCTAGGTTTAAGACAGGTTGCCTTTTTCATTTTCTCTTGGCTGTTTACCCAGTTTCCAGTCGATAGTGATGCAATGCAGTCCCACCAAATCCAACACTCGCTATAGAAAAGGGATGACAAAGAATTCAACATGAGCATTAACCTACTGTGATGTGTTAACATTTCACAACACATTTACAAACAAAAAACGAGAAGGTAAAAGGAGTGGGTGTTCCTCATTCCGCTGTCCCTCGTTTCTTGTTGTAGAGCCATTCTGACTCTAAATGTGAGTGATGTATCTTTTCACTCTATGTTTCTTCCCAGGTTGTTACTGAGACTTTCTGATGTGTGAAGCCATCCTTTCTATCCAACACTTTGCTAGTGCATTTGTCATACCTTGAAGAGAATATTCCAGAAATAGGCTCTTTTGTTTCCGATTCCTCGTCTCCATTCCTTCTCTATGACCAGCATTAGGCCAAGGCTAATGACCATACGGTTCACCTTTTCTTGTGTATGACATGCACAAGGATTCTTACATCAACATCCTCCTGTCCCCAGGGACAACATTAATATGTATATTCCCACAGTAAAGACTAACAATCAGGACAGAGAAAAATTCACATAACAGAGAAAACAAACATACATTTCTCTGATATTAAGTACATGGTAATCATACATAATCATTAATCATAATGATGATGCAAGGAGCCTAGGTTTTTGGATTTCCTCAGGGGTTAATCCATAAAACTAAAACAAACTATTTCCCCCACTGCTTACAGCAGCATGAGGTTAGTAAACGCTGTGATATATTTTGCCAATTACTGCTAGTATTCGGAGTGTTCTTTATCAGAGTAACTTATGCCGCATGGTCCAGTCTTCTGAATATTACAAGCAATTTATGACATCAATCTTCGCTTCTGTTCCTACCACAGCGAGGTGATGCGGATTGAAGGCAATTCCTACCAGAACATTCCAATGTATATCATGCGTTTACTTTCTTTGTTATTGAATTTATATTCTCAAACATGGCAATTTCCTAGCATCTTTATGAAAATATTACATGTCTATCGCCCATATTGAGTGGGTACTAATATGTTAACAAAAAGATTGTACTAAGATTTAGCACGATAGTTTCAGATTAGGAATTAGGAACATATTTATCCAAAATGAACTGAGTCCATGATATGCGTAATCATTTGTATGTCTCTGCGTGGATAAAAATTCCTTTGATAATGTTCTTTAGAGTTGCATACTCTCTAGTACATAGATTATTTGCAGATTTCTAAACATAGATAGTGAGATATAGTACACAATGCATAGAAGCGATTTTTAACATAGGGATTTGAAATTGGCAGAAACGAGTTCTCTACTGTGAAGTATGAATCAGGAGTCTGCTCCCCATTGAGAAAATTTCTAGAATGTGTTTCTGACCTGAGTTTGATACTCTACAGTACACATAATAGTTATAGGTTATAAGCACTACTAGTTAGATATAAGTTCACACTGCCTATAAAAGGTTTTAACATAGGGATTTGAAATTGTAAAGCATAGGAAAAATTACAGCATGGCCCACACATGTGCTCAGTACTAAAAATCAAATCAGACTCTAGTTTACAAGAATTGTTGATTTACCATTCTAACTAATTTCTAATTAAACCCAATGGTATATGTACCTTATAAAAATACATGAATACATCTTAATAATGTAGATTTAACGTACCATGGTTTAGCAGAGAATGATATATTGTTAAGGCAAAAATGCTTTTCCCCACACGGGGAAAGCACCCCCACATGGGGAAAGTACGTATGTTTCCTTTGTTTGTCTGAACCAAAATGGCCACTCTAGTGCCTTTGTCTTCAAAAGTCGACGACGGTTGGCCAGGTACGTGAACCCAACTAAGGCCAAATAAATTTGGCTAATGCCAAATAAATTAAGCTCTGTTTTCTTTTTTTTTCTCCTACACTAAGTAAGATACTTAAACAGTAGTTGTTAGGGATTGGTATTTTTAAAGGGAGTCAATGCTAGGAAAGGGTAAGGACGTTTTAATATGCCACAAGCGGGCCGCACTGAGTTTGAAGTGCAAGAGCTTATCTAGAGCAACACACATCAAGGTGACATAGTCATCTACACCGATGGATCAGTGGTGAGAAACAGATGTAGTGGCTGGGGCTTTATTGCAAATGCTAATGGGCGAGCCTTGAAAAAGGATAGTCTGGCATATGAGACTACGAACTCGAGCATGAGAATGGAGGTGGAGGCAGTAACAGCGGCATTCCGGTGGCTAGAGGAGACTACTGCAACACATGTTGTATTCATTACGGATTCAAAGAGTATGCTTAGCTAGGTGGAGAAAGGAATGTTTCGTGTGGAATGGCTCTCGATCGCTTCAGGGTCATAGATCGTGAGAATTGTATGGATATTTTGCCCTGGCCATGCGGGTGTACGGGGGAATGAACAGGCTGATAGGCTAGCAGGGAATGCACCTCTTGGTGGAATTTTGCCTATGGACAAGGTGGAGGTGGTCGTGCGCTTGTGGAACCAGGTGGAGAAGGCGGAGGAACAGATTGAGAACCCATATGTAGAAAGAATGAGATTGCAGGGGATCGGCAGGGGTTCTGGAAGAATCTCAAAACTAAGAGGGAAGACCAGGAGAACTTTTAATCAGATAGCGGTGGGAACGATTAGTTGTATGACTATTCCCTGGATGTTGAATGAGGGGACGGAGCACGTATGGGAATGTCCTGCGTGCAGTGATGTCGGTTCTTGACTCAACTCAACTCAACTTAACACATCAGAAAACGGTATCCAGACTCAGGCAAATACCTCTAGATCTGGATATAAAATATCTAGAATGGCAACCCTGGGCTTGACCCGGCTTCGTGTCCCGTGATCCGTTGAACTCGTGTAACATTTAGAGTTCACATCCCTTTGTTCTGTGCTGCGGACTTCTTATTACTATTCAACCTATCTCGCCTTGGACCAGGCGCTCGTGGAGATTAACACTGTTCTCCTATTAACTCGTTCCTCGTCTGTTTTTGTTGACTATATTTGTACTAGCTGGTCTCTCTGGTCGAGGGGTTACACCACTTTCTCCGTAATCCAGTTTATCACACAGAGTCTCGTAGCGGGCAAGAACTGGGAGCGGTTCGTCCCCCGCTGGTGACTTGCGGGATAACTGAGCCGGCCGCTCAGAAAGCAATGGCAAACTACTGAGCGTAATCTTCCCAAGAAATCAACAGACAGCTGAAAGATGCTGCTGTTGACAGCGATGTCCTGTAAAAGGATATGCGAATTTAAGAAAAACATAATTGTACTAACCATGCACTTTGCTACATGGAATTCTTCTTCTTCTTCTTCTTCTTCTTCTTCTTCTTCTTCTTCTTCTTCTTCTTCTTCTTCTTCTTCTTCTTCTTCTTCTTCTTCTTCTTCTTCTTCTTCTTCTTCTTCTTCTTCTTCTTCTTCTTCTTCTTCTTCTTCTTCTTCTTTTCTTATTCTTCTTCTTATTCTTCTTATTCTTCTTCTTCTTATTCTTCTTCTTCTTCTTCTTATTCTTCTTCTTCTTCTTCTTCTTCTTCTTCTTCTTCTTCTTCTTCTTCTTCTTCTTCTTCTTCTTCTTCTTCTTCTTCTTCTTCTTCTTCTTCCTCTGCTGCTTCTTTATATATTCTTCTTCTTCTTCTTCTTCTTCTTCTTCTTCTTCTTCTTCTTCTTCTTCTTCTTCTTCTTCTTCTTCTTCTTCTTCTTCTTCTTCTTCTTCTTCTTCTTCTTCTTCTTCTTCTTCTTCTTCTTCTATTATTTTGCTTCTTCCTCTTTTTCTTCTACCTCTTCTTCTTCTTCTTCTTCTTCTTCTTCTTCTTCTTCTTCTTCTTCTTCTTCTTCTTCTTCTTCTTCTTCTTCTTCTTCTGCTGTTTTTCAAAGTGACAAGGGTTGACTTGATACTCGTAAGCTGTGATTAGTGTCTGTCGAAGATGGTATGAATGTCACTGGACAAGAAGTTTTAAGAACATTATACAACATACTCACTCACAAATACCTACAATCAGGAACGATGATGCAAGTATGTTTTATGACAGCTAGGTCTCTGAAAACTATCGACCAAATATTATATCAGTATGGAAAATTTCTAACAACTTGCCTTTCTGCCAGCCATCCGCTTGGTAGTTGAATTATCCAATATCCCCACAAAAACGATTCCTTTAGATCATCCCTAACATGTGTCGACCATTTTAATGGACCCCTCATGACCTGTCGGGAAGAAATACAAGTTAGCCAGAAATTGTTTTCCCTCCGTGGTTATGTTACGCATTAGGAACTTAACACACTTACCATACAAAACGAAAGGGTGCCCTAAGCAATATAGCTTTCATAACAATAACAATAATAATAGAAATAATTATGTGCGGATGTTGTTGTCATCGTTGCCTTCATCACCATTATTATTATTATTATTATTATTATTATTATTATTATTATTATTATTATTATTGTAATTATTATTATTATTATTATTATTATTATTATTATTATTTATAGGCATCTTGACAGACGATAGTTTGTTACATTGTGCTTCAAAAGGGCATAAGAACTACAACCCATGGCGGTAGCGAATGTGACTGATAAGGCCGATTCGCTATGTAAATGCTCGTCCACGGTGTGTGAACCATAGCCATTTCCACCATCATGCACCATCTCACGTCTCACACGCTCGGTGTGTGACTTATCTGCTATAATTTTCTCCTTTGTCTTTATTCAATTTCTGATATTTGCCCTCCATGCAACACGTCTCGCGGCGACTTGCTCCCAATGTGCTTTATCAATACCTGTATCAGTCATGTCCCGCTTACACACATCTTTGTATCGTAGTAGAGGCCGACCCTGAGATCTCTTACCCATATGTAATTCACCAAAGAAGATGTCCTCTGGTATTCTACCATCGTCGATCCTCCTAAAGTGTCCTATCCATCTAAGTCTACGAAGACTAAGCATGGAGTAAACCGTCACACAACCTGATCTTTCCAATACATCAGTATTTGTGATTTTGTCTTGTCATTTAATTCCAGCAGGTCTCTCTGGCCGAGGTGTTACAACACTTTCTCCGTAATCCCGTTTATCACGCAGTCTCGTAGCGGGCGAGAACTGGGAGCGGTTCGACCCCCGCTGGTGACTTGTGGGATAACTGAACCGGCCGCTCAGAAAGCAATGGCAAACTACTGAGCGTAATCTTGCCAAGACATCAACATACAGCTGAAAGATGCTGATGTTGATAGCGATGTCCTGTAAAGGATATGCACAACATTTTTTTTATTTAATACCAAGTATTCTTCGCAGACACCGCATATGAAAGCTGTTTAAACGTTCCTCTTGGTGTGAGTAAGTTGTTCAGGCTTCCTGCCATAAATAAGAGTACTAAGGACACAGGCTTGATAGACAAGGACTTTTGTTTTGACAGTAAGCTTCCTTTTCTCCTAGACACGCTTTGTTAACCTGCTCATTGTTGTTGCTGCCTTACCACTACTGATGTCGATTTCCTGATCTAGGGATAATTTGCTATTTACCTCTGATCTTAGATATGTAAAATGGTCTACTATCTCTATTTCTTCTTCTTCTTCAGCATTCCGAGCCATTGAGGTTCTTTGCTGCAGATACAAGCCGTCTCCATTCGTCTCTCTGGTTGACCTTCTCTTGCCAGTCGCTGGTTCCAAGTGCTTCTACGTCTGTATGTATATTATCTCTCCACCATCTTCTTGGTCTACCTCGGGGTCTACGGTCATTTATTTCCTGAGTGTAAGCGAGTTTTGTTTCCCTATTATCTTCCATTCTTTCTATATGCCCCAGGCATTGCAGTCTATTAGCCTTCATGTTACCAGTGATTAGCAGGGACTTAAACAGTTCATAAATGTCTTTGTTGCTTCTTCTTTTCCACTCTCCACTTTGTGTATCCCTAATGGGCCCAAAGATGCGTCTTAAGACTTTGTTCTCAAAGAATTGTAACAAGGCTTCGTTTCCTTTAGTTGTACTCCAGGTTTCAGAGCCATAGTGCACAGCTGGTCTAATCAGAGTTTTGTATGTTGTGATCTTGATATTACGAGATAGCGCATTTTATTTTAGCAGATGTTGTAGTGTATAGTATATCTTATTTCCAGATTTGATTCTAGTTTGTATTTCTTCCCTTATTATGTTGGAGCTGTTGAAGATTGTACCCAGGCATTTGTATATTTCCGTTCTTTTAATGGTCATATTATCTATTTGTATGTGGCCAGAGTTTTTAGCCGTTCCCTCTTGAAACTACCATATATTCTGTCTTATCTTGGTTGATAACCAGCCCCATTTGTTGAGCTTTTTCCTTTAAGTGAGTCAATATTTCCAGTGTCTTTTGTTCATTTTTCCCTACTATACCTATACCATCTGCATAACCGAGCAGTTTGGATGTTCTTCCAATATCACACTCCTCCTTTACCTTCCTTACAACTTTCTCTAGAGCCAGACTGAAAAGGAGCGGTGATAGTGCATCACTCTGTTTCAAGCCAGATGTTATTTGGAAAGGGTATGAGTTCCTGCCTTTATATGTTACTATATTATAAGTATCTTCCATGCATAGTCTGGTCATGTTGATTAACTTCCTTGGTATTCCAAATTCCTGCATAGCATTCCATAAACTATTCCTATGGACACTATCATAAGCCTTTTTAAATTCCACAAAAATGTTATGGATATCTCTTTTATATTTCCAACTTTTCTCGGCTATTTGTCGTAAAATAAATATCTGATCCAGGATGAAAGACTTGGGAGTAAGAATCGGCACGGCCAGATGCGAGAGGTACATCGGGAAAGCAAGGCGCCTCGTCAACCAACACAGAATTGGCACTATTAGCCACCAGACGCTGATGCATATGCTGGGGGGAGGACCTGAGCACCTATGGACATGTCCGGAGTGCAATGAAGATACCCCAACTGATAACTGATAACTGAAATATCTGATCTATTGTTGATCTGTTTTGTCTGAAACCCGCCTGGTAGTCACCTAATATGTCTTCTGAATATGGTTTTAGTCTATTTAGTAATACCGCGGATAGTATCTTATAGCTTATGGACAGGAGTTATATTCATCTATAATTTTCACATTGGAACTTGCCTCATTTCTTAAAGATAGGTATCAATAATGACTCTTTCCAGTCATGGGGTGATTCTTCTGTTCTCCAGATTTTTATTATTAGTTCGTATAGCTTTAGATGTAATGCATGGCAGCCTACCTTTATATATTCAGCAGCAATTCCAACAGCCCCGTTGCCTTATTGTTTTTAAGTCGTGTTATTACGTATAGGATTTCTTCAAAAGCAGGTTCTTCAATTTGTGGTTCACACGTTAGAATTGCTTCCTGTGGGAAAGTGTTACATGGGCTTCACAATTTAGTAATTCAGCAAAGTATTATTTTCATGTGTTACACATTTCCTCATTGGTATTTATCATATTCCCATTTTTGTCTTTTAAACCATATGTGTTGTGTTGGTGCCCTCGTTTCATTGACTTCAGTTCTTTAAATAAAAACTTTCTGGGTTCGTTTTTCTGGTGATTAGTTTCCATATTTTTGATTATAATTATCATATATTCTCGCTTCTGCTGCCGAACTATTTTTGTAGCCTCTTTCCATTCAGTTCTATATTTCTCTTCATTTTGGATATTGTTGATGTCATGTAACCACAACTGTCTGGCATTCTTTTTCCTAATTTACTGCTTCTTCATATTTTTGATTGAACCATGTTCTTTCTATGCGTGGTTAACACACCGAGACATTCTTCTGCGGTAGTTTGAATTATATTCTTGATGTTCAACCAAGTCTGGCTAACGTCTTCCACCAACGGGTTTTGTAAAATTTCAAGTGTATATTTGATTTCATCTGTAAATTTTTCTTTGACTGTACTTTCTTGTAGTTTATCTCTGTTATATGTTGGGTGTAAACTTTGTAGTTTAACATAGAAAGCTCTCTTAAGTTTTGTTTTAAATTTTGCTCCAACGAGGGAGTGGTCGCTGTGGAACTCAGCTCCTCTTTAACTTCTAACTTGTATGTTTGATGTATTTTTGTTGTTAATTAAAATGTGATCTATTTGATAATAGGTTCTCTTGACACATGATTTCCAAGTTTGTTTATGTATATCATTTCTTTGCAGTTTGGTACTGCTGATCTGCAGTCCTTTGGCTTCTGCTAGGTTGATGACTCTCCATCCATTGTCATTTGAAGTTGTATGTAGGCTTTCCATACCGGCAACTTTTTTATAAGTTTGCTCTCTATCTATTTTTGCATTGAAGTCTCCCAGCATAGTCAGGATATCCCGTCTGGGGGTTTCTTCTATGACATCTTCCAGATCATTATAAAAGTCTTCTTTAATATCATCTTAGTTCTCTTCAGTAGGTGTATGTACATTAATCATCGTTATATTTTTCTATTTACTTTTTATTAATTTAATAATCCTGTCATTAACAGCTTTAAAGTTTAGAACGATCCCCCATAACTCTTTTTTTTTTTTCTTGGCAACAGATCCTGTTCCTAATTCATGTTTATTTTGGGTTTTTCCTCCATATATTACAATCATTCCATTTTGCTCTAAAGTACCTTCTCCTGGCCACCTTATTTCTTGAATTGCGGTTATATCCATGTGATATTCAACCAGCTACCGGGTAAGTTCTTCGGCCGCTCCAGATCGATATAGTGCGCGAACTCCGTACCTCCAGCGACGACCCTCGGGAGTCTCCAAAAAAAATCACTCGTGAAATGAAGGACGCGGCCCGGAATCGAACATACAACCTTCGGAGCCCGAGTCAGACGGCTTGAACACTTCACCACGGAGAATCCAGAGAGGGGTGCAATGTGTAATATTAGTAAAGACATAAAATTTACAGTGGCATGGGGTAAATAATTTGTAAATTGACAGGAAAGTAGAATGAATATATTTCTTACCTTATTTTTCATTTCCTTCTTGTTTTTTCAGCTGCTGGATAATAATGTGTACACAAGTATTCGTGTTAGATTTTTATATTGAGTTCGTGAAATCTTCCAAATAGCTGTGCGTTAATGTGCGTATGGAGTGACCAGAAATGATACCGCAATTTAGTCATCATGTTTCCATTTTTAAGGATCTGTTCAGCTGTCTGTGTAGTTTGGTCACACGTACACATGGGTGACAGACCCGCTTTGAGTCTTCGTGAAAGATTGTCTACTCTGCTGTTTACCGTTCAGAGACGGAACATGATTACCTGTGTTGCACTATGAAAATAGTTGTCAGTGTCTCTGTAGTGGGCTTTCTTCTTAACGACTAATATGTTGGTCCTCTTTTCATTGAAGTGTATAGATTGATTCGTATGCACGTGTGTTGTCCCCTAATTTGACAACGTGTTTGCTCTCACGTTTCTTGTTATGCCACAATATGTCAGCTTCCACCACAATATTACTCTTCTGTTGGTATTCAATGCGTTTAGTGTGTGTGTGTGTGTGTGTGTGTGTGTGTGTGTGTGTGTGTGTGTGTGTGTGTGTGTGTGTGTGTGTCAATACAGTTCTTTGTCACTGCTGAGGGCTTGTGGAATTGAAAATTCATTACTGTGGAATACAAACTGTTGCCATTGACATTATGCTGATGCTGTAATGTTTAGGGCCTGCAATTCTTCTGAATATTTATAGCAAAATATCCCAGTTGGTGTGCACGTGGATTAAGGTCTGCGATCTGCTAAGACCTTAATCTGTGTCGGACGATTCCAGTAGGTTGATTACTGCTCTCGGTTGCATAAAATTCAATCCATCCTTTCTCCAATAATCCTCTTCCTCTTTCAACACATCGTCCTCACATTTTTCCAGTAACTTTTATCAATATTTAATAGCGCTGACTGATTTAGTATCCTGACGTCAGACAATTTGAATATAGTATTGTCAGCTGCCACCTGTCCTTTAATTTTAGCCCACACAAGTTCTATAGGGGTAAAATGAGAATGGTACGGCGGAGGTCTCAAGCACCCATGACGATGCTCTTCTATCAACTTGTCGATTTGATATGTCTTGCTTTTTGGCGTCTGTTTTACAAGGGACAAAAATTCTAGCTAGAAATACGTTTCTGGAAATGGTATGTTTTCCATTCTGAGTCATATCTTTATTGCTCCCTTTGTGCTCGATGCTGTACGTATTTTGTCTTCTTGAGCAACAACATTGATATCATGCATTGTCCATAATTTGACACGACAGTCTATCTAGGGATGGAAGCACAGTATTCTCGAGCCAATCTCTACACACATTACCATTCATCTTATTATGATAATCATTATAGTCTGTATGCTTTGATACGAACACGAGCCCAGTATTCTGTTGTAAGCCATTATGCGTATTACCAGCATGGGCCATGACCAAAAGTTGTCGTATATTACAGGGCACATATCGCTTTATCTGTCCATCCACTGATTGCCATTCCTTATCACTTGTGTGGTGCGCATTGATCCACAATTCATCCAAACACACTATGCCATAATTTTCTTTGCACATTTCCCTTATTTTACGTAGGTATCTGCTTCTCATGGCTCCTAAATGCGGTTGCTCGCAAAGATTATTTCTACCGCCCTTGTACTTTCAAATAGTGAAGATAATGTCCCTAAAATTTTCCACAAAGTTGTTTTGGATAGCTCTATGTTATTGTTCTTTCTGAACCAAACCCTAAGTTTTCTTACAGTCACTGTTTCTGTGACATCCAGCATTTTTATAATGCTGGATAATCCTGGATATAAAATCCCAAATTTTTATAATTTTAGTAGTCTCCTTGGCTAAGTGGTCAAGCCTTTTGATTCGGGCTCCAAAGGTCGTGGGTTCGATTCTGGGCCGCATCCTTCGGTTCACGAGTTAAATTTTTCGGAGACTTCTGTGGGTCGTCGCTAGAGCTGCGGAGTTCGTGCTTTGTGCGATGCTTTCCGCGCTGCGGAAAGAGACCGAGCCATATGGGATAGAACCCTGCGCAATGAAGTCGACCTTGTCGTATATCAAGCGACTTTATAAAGCATTTTATAATAGCTCGCCTTATGACATCTTTGTCAAAGCTGTCGACGAAATGACCATTTACTCAAACCCAATGCATGCATTGTTCATTTTTCGGAATTTGTAATAGTATAAAACAGTTTCCTGCGATCAGCTCTTTGACAAAAATATGAGTGCAACTTCATAGCGATTCTTTGAACTGTATAATTTCGCATTCAATCCCATTGAAAAATATTCACACATTTCAATGTTAGCGATAAGTGGTAAAAGTTAAAAACAACAACAAAAAAAACATATTAATCAGGTTTCATGAAATAACCCACATTTTGAGACACCACTGAATGAACAGTCCTAGTTAAAACAACGCGGGTAGTTGGCATACGGCGAATCCCGTGAAAAAACGAACAATATTCAACATTGAACGCTGATTGTCTGGCTACGCTGTAATAAATGGAAAATTATGAATTTCATCTCAGACCCGTAAATTATATACCGCATATAAACAAACTTTGAAATCTGCTGTAAAATCTCCAGAACAAAAAATTTTTTATTGGGTGGACATAATGATAAGGTTAAATACTAAATCTCATAATTTTCCCTCAGTTGGTTACTGAGATATGGATGTTTATATTGGGGCAAAAAAAAAAAACGTACTATAGTCACATATTTAAAGTCCAGTCTTAACATCTTGACCATCAACTGGAAGAAAGAAATAGTCTCACATGCATGGAAGAAAACAATACTAATAGACACACAAAAGTAAGGAAAAGACCTGGCAGAATCAAATGGTTGTCTACTTAAAAGACCACTTAGTTGTGTGAAAGAATTAAAGGAACGCATTACGTGTGCTGGCTTATGTAGCATCAGTAAGAGAAACATCTCTTAATTCCACACCATGCAGGGTTAAGAAAATAAAGATACACAGAAGATAAAATAATCTTTATAGGGCAGGAAATAGAGGATGCCTTCCAAGAGAAAAAAACAAACAATAGCAATCTGAATAAATATATAAAAAGCATTTGATAAAACATGAAAGTAGAAACTGAAAGTAAAACAGTAAACAATGCAAGTGCGTGGGAAAATGTATAATTGAATCAGCCACTACCTTAAGAACAGAATTACCAGAATAAATGTACGACAAACCAGCATACTGATAATGTTGGAACTAGGTGTCCCCCAAAGAGTTCTCTCACCAACGCTATGCCTACATCCATCCATAATGTGCCTTGTCGTTAAGTGAAGACGGTCATGTTTTGAGATCTCACTCGATCATCAGAGTCGTGGATCAGCTCTGTGTTTCTGTCTCGACCATGCCAAGTGGACATGCCATCCAGGTATTTACTTCTCGGTCTTACCCTTGGTCTCTTCCCCTCGATCTCGTCAGTAGTCACTACGTTCGCAAATGCATTTCTTTTCATAATATGCCCAAAAACTTTTGACTGTCTACATCTAATGTTTCTAATCAGTTTACGATCTTCATTTGTTTCTTGAAGAACTTGTTTATTGGTTTTTCTGTCTGCCCATGGTATTCTTTGCATTTTCCTCAGGAACCACATTCCCACAGCCATCAGATGTTTTTCAGCTTGTCTACTCATTGTCCACGAATCACATGCATACAAAAGTACAGGCTCTATGAAACACTTCAACACTCTTTTTCTCGATTAAATTGATATCTTTTTATTGGTCAGTTTGATTTTTCATCTTGCAAAAGGCTACCTTCGCAATGGCTATTCATGTTCTAATTTCTTCAAGGTATCTCCTATCAGATGTTATGAGTGTTCCGAGATAACTGTATCGATTCACTTGTTTAAGAATATGACCATTTACATGTATATTACATTGTAGTATTTCCTTCTTCCCAGTAACGACCATAATCTGTGTCTTCTTTCAATTCAATTCTTACTCTAGTTTTTCACTATGTGCAACAGCCGCATCTACTAAATGTTACAGGTCCTGTTCATTGTCTGCGATCAAGACTGTATCATCTGCATATCTAATGTTATGTGTGTGTTATGTTATGTATGCATTTCCCCCAATGTTGATTCCTTCCATGTAATCTATATTTCTGAAAATATTTTCACTGCAGAGTGAAAAAAGATCTCGAGACATTGCACATCCCTGCCTCATAATCTCTTAATATGCTGATATTGACCTACTTCATTATCAATTCTAATCACAGCTTGTTGTTTCCAATATATGTTTTTTATTTTTTGGTTACAAATCTAAGGTCTTGTCCATCAATTTGTAGATCTGCAAGCTTTCTTATCATGTTGACATGTCTCACTTTATCGAAAGCCTTTGTGTAGTCAATAAAGCAAAGGTGTAGATCTTTGTTTTCTTCTATAGAAAGTTCAATTACTGTTCTCAGTATATACACAACATACAAGCCCACATTGTTCTTCTTCTATTTCAGGTTGTATTTTCTTCCTAACTTTTTGCATGATAATTCGAAGCAAAATCTTCGTGATGTGACTCATTATACTAATTGTTCGATGTTGATCACATTCCACGGCTCCTGATTTCTTTGGGATTGCAATAAATACAGAGTTGCATAATTCATGAGGTATATTTCCAGTATCATATATTGTATTCAGCGGTCTGGTACCATATTCTTCTAATGCATTAATAATTTATGCTGTGATGCTGTCTGAACCGAGGGTCTTGCCATATTGCATATGGTTAAGATCATTCTGATCCTCCATCTTCCAAATTGATTGTCCTTCATTATTAGTTTGAATATTATACTGTTCTTCTCTGTTATCATAAATGTTTTCACATAATCTGACCATACATGTAAAATTTGATCTTTATTTATTATGATTTTCCTAGATTCAACAATATATCAAATTTGTTCTTTAATTCAATGTTAAAATTATTTACTAAATGTTGCAGGTCCTGATCATTGCCTGCAATCAAGACTGTATCAATTACAGTTTAATGTTATTTATGCATCGTTCCCCAATGCTGATTCCGTTCATATCTTCTATATCCAGGTATTTACTTCTTGGGCTTACCCTTGGTCTCTTACCCTTTGGTCTCTTTCCCTCGATCTTGTGTGTGTGTGTGTGTGTGTGCGTGCGTGCGCGCGCGCGTGTGTGTGTGTGTGTGTGTGTGTGTGTGTGTGTTCTTTACTTCTTTGTTAAAATTATCTTGTATTTCTTTGTAAGTTTTCAATTTGCACAAATCATGTTTAGGGTTTCTTGTTTTATACTTCACTTTCTTTAACTTTACCCTCAATGTGCCTGTAATTAATCTGTAACTACTGTATCAGTCTGCATTGGAGGCTGTTTTTACAATTGTTAACGCATTTCGATACCTTCTGCTAATCAGGATGTAATCTATCTGGTTTTTAATCCTGCTGTCTGAACTCCTCCATGTCCATTGTCTTCTAGGATGCTGTTTACACCAGGTATTTCCTACAGCCATTTCTTTCTTCTTTTTTTTTTTTTTTCACATTCTACAAGTCTGTATCCTCTTTCGTTTCGCTCTCCCAAACCATGTTTGCCTACATTGCATCCATCGCCTTGATCTGCTACTGTTGCTTTGACATCACCCATTATAATATTTATTTCTGTTTTGTACAGTTCTTCAAAGCAGACTCCATGTCATTATAACATTCTTCTGTACTTTCTTCACTGCATTCACTTGTTGGAGCATACACTTGAATGAAATTTATTTTAAAAGGTCTTAATTAAATTGAATAAATAATAAATTAAAGGTCTTAACGTTTAATTTTACTTATAGAACTCTGTTGAAACGGCCCAATATCTTTTAACAAATTTGATGTTTGCCGATCCAATATAATGGCTACACCTCTTTGCCGCTCTTCTCCTCGAGAATAAATAATCTTACAATCCTCTCCTGTCTTGATCTCCGCACCTTTCCACCCCGTTTCGCACATTCCTAAAATATTACTCTTGTCTCTTTCCATTTCTTGTTTGATATTTTCTAATTGTCCATCTGCACTCATTGTTCTAACATTCCAAGTTCCTACTTTCAATGTTAGTAATAGTTTGCACCCAATAGCCTGCTGTCAGTCTGGAGTAACATGGTGTACATGACTAGGCCTTACCGGGCGAGGCTGCTCCAATGAAGCGCCCATTTACGCCGTTTCTCTGATTTTCGATAAGACCGCACAACATAATTTTCTTGGTTTCTGTAAAGAAGGTAGTTTGCCATTGCTTTCCTTCTTAACAGTGACCATACAGGTCAATGACCGTAGCCATTGTCTCCTCAAAAAAGAGATCCTCTGCCTACCGTCGTGAAGCTGGAGACCATAACCTACAACTATCTGTCGTAGCCATCGTCTCCTCAAAAAAGAGATCCTCTGCCTACCCTCATGAGTCTGGAGACCATAAGCTACAACAATCTGTCGGCCGCTCTTCAGCTTCATCCACCACCTGCACACATGGCTTCACTTAACCCGGATCGGGAAGCTAAACGAGTAGTCCACCTTGCGCAAGGGGGTCCCGTAGGCTAGCGGAGGGAAGGAGGCACCTTACTGCTCCTTTGATAGGGGATACCCCTACCCCGCCACTCTATTCCTAGCATATATAATAACATCACAGAAAACTATTCGGCCAGGGTGTACATCTGATCCTTTGTAGACAACATAGCCAAACGGACTTCTGAAGAATATGTTAGCAAGACTACAACAAAGTGCAGTAATTCTTATCAGTGTTAGAGGAATGGTAAAAATTATGGCCAGTGAAGATCAGTGAAAAGAAAACAAACTGCATAGCATTCTCTCTCTCTCTCTCTCTCTCTCTCTCTCTCTCTCTCTCTCTCTCTCTCTCTCTCTCTCTCTCTCTCTCTCTCTCTCTCTCTCTCTCTCTCTCTCTCTCTCTCTCTCTCTCAAATGAAACGCAGCATTCAAAGCTCGTTTAAGTTAACGTTAGGACTATGTCCTTTACAGTCCGCCGCAGTCAAAGTACTTCATCAGGAAGAAATTCCCAACACATAGGTGTCCCCTTTGATTGTCTTAAGACTTGGAAGACATAGATTTAATTAAATTGAAAAAGAGGGGGAAACGAGGATGGTGGGGAACGAGGAAAGTTGTCAAAAAGAAGTGTAATGACTGGGAGAGACCAGTACTTGAATATTGCATTGCAGTTTGCACAACAGTATCTATGTCTGTCTGTTTTTCCGCCCCCCCCCCCCCCCATTTTTGTTTGCACGCCTGCGTGCATGTAAGCGTGTGTGTGTGTACTAAATACGTAGGAAAAAGATAGTATGTCAGGAGATAGGTAACTATGTCAGGATATAGGTATTAGGTGGGTAAGTAGGTATATAAGTAGGTATGTAGGTAGGCAGGAAGGCAAGTAGGTGTGCGTGCGTGCGTGCGTGCGTGCGTGCGTGTGTGGGTGGGTTGGTGTCTGTGTGGGGAGGGGGGGGGGGAATGCATCATGTCTGAATCAATTTTCATACTATAGGACGATGTGCGTTTGAATGAGGAGTCTATAAAAGCTTGTCTTCTGCAGAAACAAGATGTAAGTAGCATAACGGTATTGTCTCATTATATTGCTTTGACGAATAAAACAAACTCGCACCAAATAGATATTTTGATTGTTAGCTTTTGCGTTTGATCATCTGTGTCTGGTGAGTTAGTTAACATTTTAACAGGCAGTCCTGGTATTATTTGATTGCACTTAGGTCGGAGTGTGTATGTATTAGCAAGGCCGTCACCATAAAACATTTTTTTCCATATTTGAATCTACCATATAGGACAAAGCGACCGTCATGCTGAACCGCAGAGAGTATAAGCACATAATTCCCAGGCATGAAATCACGGACAAAACCAGTCGGCACGAGTATAACAGAGGTGGCTTAGCTGGAGGACAAGTAATGAATAATATCGATTACTTTCCTTTTAACCAAACAAGTCACTAAAATAACTGATAGTGCGTCTTCTGTTAACAGTATGTAAAATAAAATGAAAAACACTGATAGGCTGGTTGGTTGGATGGTTGGTTGGTTGGTAGTTGGGGCATATCTGTCTTTCCGTCCACCATACATTATGTCTGTAAATAGGTTAAGTATTTGTGTATGCGCGACAAGAATAAAAAAAAAAACGTTTTGCATATCCTTTACAGGACATCGCTGTCAACACCTGCATCTTTCAGCTGTATGTTGATTTCTTGGCAAGATTACGCTCAGTAGTTTGCCATTGCTTTCTGAGCGGCCGGCTCAGTTATCCCGCAAGTCACCAGCGGGGGTCGAACCGCTCCCAGTTCTCGCCCGCCACGAGACTCTGCGTGATAAACGGGATTACGGAGAAAGTGTTGTAACCCCTCGGCCAGAGAGACCGGCCGCGACAAGAATAGCACGACGAAATGCCAAACGAACAGTTAGAGCATTCTCACTGATACGCAGATTGGTATTCCAGTATATATATATATATATATTTTTTTTTTCGTTCTCTATGAACTTGTGCTTCTACGTCCAGGGCACTGGACTGATTTTTGCATGTGGATGAAGCCGGGCCGGGTCAGACAGACAGACAGACAGACAGACAGACAGACAGACAGATAGTCGGGAACGGGAGCTTATATGACTACTTATATGAATTAAATTAGATGCTCCCCACCAGGGACTGGGTGAAGCCGGGGCGGGTCAGCCAGACAGACAGACAATCAAGCAGACAGACAGACAGACTGATAGATAGATAGATCCCCTCCAGGGCCTGGGCGAAGCCGGGCCGGGTCAGCTAGTGTGTGTGTGTATATATATATATATATATATATATATATATATATATATATATATATATATATATATATATATATATATATCATGCTTTTCTTTCTTTCTTCCTTTCGTGAGATTTTACTTCTGAACCATGGCATTTCCCTAGCAATATTTATGAAAGGATTACATGTCCATCACCATATTGTGTGGTTACTAATATGTAGACAAGTATGTTGCGCCGAAAATGGCACAATAGCTCAGGTTACAGATTAGCAGACTTATTTCTCCAACATGAACTAGTCCATATTATGCGTTAACAATATTAGTTTTCCGCATGGAGAGAAAGTTCTTGAAATGTCCTTAGAGTGAACTCTACAGCACCTAGAATATTTGAAGATTTATAGGAATTGATGGTGATATAGCTTCATAATGCATAGAAGAAGTTAAACATAGGAATTTGAAACTGTAAGCACAGAAAAATTGATAGCGATGTAAGACATGGTTGCTTAGTGGCAGGCAATCAATCAGGCACTCGTTTACACGAATCGTTGATTTATAAAATTCTAACAATTCTTTTTCACACAATGATATATGTACCTTATCAAAGACATGATTACACATTCATAATGCAACTTGAACATACCTAAGCGAACAGAGAGTGAAATTATTTTGGGCAATTATTGCCCACCCCAGCGAGGGAGGCCTAGCGTGTGTGTGTCCTTTGTTCTCGCAGAATAAAATATGTCTACTCCCTTTGTTAAATCTAGCGCCGGTATTTCCGGGTACTCAACCTCCAAGTTTTTCACTCTTGTCTGAGAAGGCTAGACGTTCAATCCACCATACAGAAACCAGTGGGGATTACACTGTTCCTTTCATATTTGTAAAACCTGCACAGTGAAATGGGCCAGGTCTGCCCTTGGACAATGTAAACTATGAGCTACTTGACCCCCATACATTTTATGATCCACTATTATGATTGCTCTGTACATGTGTACATGTACACAAACATTAAACTTTTACTTTACAAATTTGCCAAAATACTGCTATTATAGTTTAATTACATATACATGCAATCATTATTTAACTTGAAAGGGTCAAACTATTAATAGAAGACAACATAAGTAAATAGTGGGGATATTAGTGTAAAGGCTAATCACATAATCATATTCTGGTGATACAGTGGCGCATATGGTGGCAAGGGGAAAATACCACACTACAGATTGTAGAGAACATCACACAATTAGTTTAATGAGTTATTTAACTAAAATATTAATGGGAATTGTAATGAGAAGACAATGAAGAAAGATAAACCACAAATACAGTAATAAAAGGTACTAACAACCCCATATGCCTCTTGAGAATATTAACAGAAATAACAACTTAAAATAAACAAAGATGTTTATTTGTATGATTTTGGGGAGGGGCGGGGTTGTATTTGTCTAACAATAACAAAAAAAATTAATATTGGAAACAACACCATTTGAATTGACAACTAAATGGGAACTTTTCAACACTTTAAATACCGTATAAGACAGCATTGTGTACATTAACCAGATCTGTTTAATGTGTACATTGAAATAATGAGATCCATATAGGACATGCAGGAATATCAGTGATGGGCATAATGTAAACAATATACATTATGCTGATATCATAGTTTTTGTCACTGAAAATGAAAAGCAGTTACAAGATCGGATGCATACAATTGCAGCAAAAGTTTAGTACAAAGCGCAATAACGGAAAAATAACTGATGTAATGGTAATTATAAAGAAACAATATCTTCTTAAATGCGACACCAAAGTCAATACGAACTAGTATAAAACATTCCAATGCATTTAAGTGTTTTGGTACTTCTATAACTGTATGTGGAAAATGTAGTAAAGAAGTTAAATGCAGAATAGCCTCATCAAAAGATGAAGAATATTCTCTATGACATATCATTGTCAAGGAAAAGGAGTACTTGAGAGCTATAAGAGCCATCCTGATGTAAGAAGTGAATCATGAACACTTAGCAGACAAGTGAGGAATTAAAGGTGCAGCTTTAAAAAGGGATAATGTTAACAGCATAGACAGATGAAACGTGTAATGAAAGTATCGTGGATTACGTTAACTCACACATAGAACTAGTTTCTTGCATCAGAAGAAGATAGTCCACATTCTTTGACAACTTCATGAGAAGGGGAAAGCTTCAACACATCATGATGTCACAAAGGCTTAGAGGAGGAGAGGAAGGGGAGACCTAGAGTAAAGTACATTAGACAGAAAGCAGTGGACATACATGATAATCAATGCCCGGCAGCATGGATTATAAGTAGCAGATCTTTCGAAGCATGTGTTTATGTGCAGATCATAAATCTGGAATGAAGGAATGGCATGTTTAGATACTTCATTCTATTGTTTGAACTGAATGATCCAAAATGATATAGTAATACAATGGAGAAAGGCAAAGAGACTTAAATAACTCAACAGTCACAAATTAAAACTTTTAAATTGGACTTGCGAATATACATGGAGCATGTGCATAATTTCTAGGGCTTGCATGTATGTCCATAATTGCATATCTCCAGTTAAAATCGTGCATATGAATGCTGAGGTAAGGCTAATTTGTAGGGAATTATGAAAACAGTATAATAGCCCATACTTTCCCCATGACACTAGCCAAATTACATTTTATTTATGTGCCATTTGCTAACAGGAAATATGAGCCAAATGCCATGTTATGCAAATGCATTAGTGACATGTTAGCATTGTTACTTTACTTTCATTCTGAAGATTAGTATTTCTTACAATTGTTTTCCTAGATACACCTGTTACCTATTTAGAAAAAAACTGAGTCAATCCCAAGGATATACTGATTGTCAACAGATCCCCTCTCTCTTTTCACTGTATATTGAACTTAAACAACTGTCAGAAAGTCACTGCATTATCCTCTATACCACTTTTTATGATCTTGTATACAAATATACCACAGTAAAGTGTTTCAAAGGTTGAGGATCAAATTCATTGCAAAGGTTTTTTTTTCCAATATGGCTCAGTCTTTTTCCACAGCACTGCCAGTCAAAAGCATTGCACAGACTCAGTATCTCCAGCAATGATCCCCAGGAGTCTCCAAACACATTTCACACATTTACCAAATGACAGAGTTTGACACAGGTGACTTACAATGAATAATTTAAATTCTAAGCAAAACTAGAAAACTTTGAAATATACAAGAAAAGTAATAATTCTACAAATTGCTAAAATAACTTTAAAAATAATTATGAATTTAATAAATAAGAATACTGTGTAGCCTTTAAAATCACTTCTTTAAGAGATATGTAATATGGACAAAAGAATTCAGAATGTTCAGAGATAAACAATTCAAAGAAATTTTAAAAAACATTAATATAGAATTTAAAGTAACATATACAGAGAAAATCACAAATCTCAATTAACAATGTCTATGCTGTTACTGCTTACATAATAAATGAAGACACATTATCCAGCAAATGTGTATTTATTTGTGACCTATAGAATGTTTCTTTAAAATTACAGTGCTAGTTGTCATACTTCAATTTTGCAAAATAGCTTCCATTTGGCTTAGAAATCAATGTCAGAATAAACTTGAGCAAATAATAATGTTCAAATATATACATTTACAAAATGTACATGGAATAATGCAGTACTGTAGGGGACAAAATGAAAAAACAAGATTTTTCATTATCACTACCTAAATATCAGACAACCATTTATCTTGCATTTTATTTGCTACGAAACACTATTTTTACAAGTAAAAATTACTAAAATGTTCTAACAGCAACCTGCATACACACACAAATTATTTTTGTGAGAGAAATGTTCGAAATAAGACAGACCTACTCCTTAGGAATCTAATTGTGTAACTTATCCATCAAATGTCATAAAATGTAATAATATTAATATTAAACTTATGACATATGATTGAAAGTTAATAGAC
>JACEFZ010004783.1:105000-168784 GCA_014155875.1 Cepaea nemoralis | reverse complement strand
GATCAAGATACCTTTGGAAGAGTTAGACAAGTATCGGAAAATTGAAGTGTGGTAAACTCATCACTGAATACATCCTAATAATTAACTGTTATAGATCAAAATAACAGACTTATCGTTACAGGACAGTATGGAATGTCTGAGGAGTATGGATCTTATGATTGCAAAATTAGGAGTGTGATCCTGCTCGCCCCACTCCCGGTGATCAGATGTGATAATTCCTACACGCATCGATGAAGTCCTCTTTTGGCTCACACCTTCTGTTGACTCCTAACTTCATCCACATTTGGACTGGTATAGTTACCAGCAATCCACAACACGTAACCAATGTACACAACCACAACACGTGACCATTGTACACACCCACAACACATGGCCATTGTGCACACCCATAATCCATGTGGGCTTCCAGTAATTTCCCTGGTCTCTGAGTAGTGAGATCGGACACCCGTGTGTATTGTTGCGCACTTAAAAAATCTCTTGGCAGTTGGAAATCGAAAAAAAGAGTAGCCTTACGGCGCTGCCCGGGCAAAATTTCGAGATACAAATATTCCCGAAGTATTTCAGGATCCTCGCCGATGCAACGGAGTTCGTGCACTGAGCTGAGTTTCTCCAGACTCAGGGTTAAACTGTGTGCCGTGATGTTGATCCATCGACTAAATGACTAAACTAAACACACCCACAACACGTGATCACTGTACACACATACACAACAAGTGACCACTGTACACACATACTAAACAAGTTACCATTTGACACACACACACACCCACAACACATGACCACTGTACACACCCACAACACGTGACCACTGTACACACCCACATCACGTGACCAGTGGCGTCAAAGTTGGCTAAACGGGAGAAATACATATCCTAGTGGTGTCAAGGTTAGTAAACGGATAAAAATAGATGACCTAGTGGAGTCACAGGGGGGTTAAAAGATAAACATGCATTGCCTAGTAGAGTCACATTTGATTAACAGATAAAAATGCATTGCCTAGTTCAGTCACATGGTGTTAAAAGATAAAAATTACATTGCCAGTGGAGTCAGGTTTAGTTACCAGATAAAAATACATTGCCTAGTGGAGTCACAGGAGGTTAAAAGATAAAAAATACATTGCCTAGTGGAGTCACAATTGGTTAACAGATAACAATACATTGCCTAGTGGAGTCACATGGGGTTAAACGATAAAAATACATTGCCTAATAGAGCCACAGTTGGTTAACAGATAAAAATACATTGCCTAGTGGAGTCACAGAAGGGTAAAAGATAGAAATACATTGCCAAATGAAGTCACAGAATGGTAAAAGACACAAATACATTGCCTAGTTGAGTCACAGTTGGTTAACAGATAATAATACATTGCCTAGTGGAGTCACAGAAGGGTAAAAGATAAAAAATACATTGCCTAGTGGAGTCAAAGTTGGGTGACAGATAAAAATACATTGCCTAATAGACCCACAGTTGGTTAACAGATAAAAATACATTGCCTAGTGGATTCACAAGAGGGTAAAAGATTGAAATACATTGCCTAATGGAGTCAAAGTTAGGTGACAGATAAAAATGCATTGCCTAGAGTAATCACAAGGGGTTAAAAGCAAAAATTGCATTGCCTAGTGGAGTAGCAGTTGGTTAACAGATAAAATTGCATTGAGTAGTGGAGTCCCATGGGTTAAAAGATAAAAATACATTGCCTAGTGGAGTAACAGTTAGTTATATGATTAAGCGCCATGGGATGTTTAATTCCCTTACGAGACTTCATGTACGCTTTGTGGGGATTACATACGCATCAACTGTTGTCATTGCGTTATAATAAAACTTATATGCTACGATATTAACAACTTTTACATCATAATAGTAACACACCATTACTTCTCATTTTCAGTGGCACACCCCTACTGTACCACACCACTATTGTAACACAACCCCACTGTGACATACCACTACTGTGACACAACCCTACTGTGACACACCGCTTCTGTGACACACCCCCTACTGTGACACCCCCTACTGTGACACACCCTTACTGTGAAACACCCCTACTGTGACACACCCTAATTTGACACACTCCCTACTGAGACACACCCCAATTGTGTCACACCCAAACTGTGAAACACCCCTAGTGAGGCACATCCCCTACTGTGACAAACCCTTTTACTGTGACACACCCATAATGTGACACACCCCTACGGTGACACACTACTAATGTGACACATCCCTACGGTGACACACCACTACTGTGAAACACCACTCCTGTGACACAACGCTATCGTAACATACCCCTACTGCGACAGACTCCTACTGTGACATACCCCTACTGTGACACGCCCCTACTGTGACACACAACTACTGTGACACACACCACTTACAGAGACACACCTCTACTGTGACACAACCCTACTGTGACACACCCCTACTGTGACACAATCCCTACTGTGACACACCCCTACT
The DNA here is from genome assembly GCA_014155875.1 of Cepaea nemoralis. Lineage (NCBI taxonomy): Eukaryota > Metazoa > Mollusca > Gastropoda > Stylommatophora > Helicidae > Cepaea > Cepaea nemoralis. Next base: position 166,333 of record JACEFZ010004783.1, on the reverse strand, counting down.
GTGACACGCCCCTACTGTGACACACACCTACTGTGACACACACCGCTACAGTGACACACCTCTACTGTGACACAACCCTACTGTGACATACCCCCACTGTGACACACACCGCTACAGTGACACACCTCTACTGTGACACAACCCTACTGTGACACACCCCTACTGTGTCACAACCCTACTGTGACACACCCCTACTGTGACACGCCCCTACTGTGACACGCCCCTACTGTGACACACACCTACTGTGACACACACCGCTAAAGTGACACACCTCTACTGTGACACAACCCTACTGTGACACACACCTACTGTGACACACACCGCTACAGTGACACACCTCTACTGTGACACAACCCTACTGTGACACACCCCTACTGTGACACAACCCTACTGTGACACACCCCTACTGTGGCACACCTCTCCTGTGACACACCACTACTGTGACACACCCCTAATGTGACGCACACCCCTGTTGTGACACACCCCTACTTTGACACACGCCTACTGTGACACACCCCTACTTTGACACACCCCTACTGTGACACACCCCTCCTGTGACACACCACTACTGTGACACACCTCTACTGTGACCCACACCACTACTGTGCCACACCCCTGCCGTGATACACTCCTACAAAATTTGTTTGAGTTCCAAACCCTTCTTCTTGGTTTGCACTAAATCTGTAACGTTATTGCAATCCAGTGTTGCAGTATAAGAAAAGCAACGTTACATTCAACACTCTCTAGGTAGATTGTCAGCCTGTAGATGTTATTAGTGTCGGTAATGTCCCGATCAGATTCATGGTTTTGGCTCCACAAGATGACGAATAGCATACTCCTCACCGCCTGATGGTTGAGGTGTTAGGGCAGATCCCCTATCTCTCCGTGCCACGTGAAATCTAAAAAAAACGTATTTTTCCATCTGAATAGCATAACTTATGGATTATTATTTGCGTATGATGTGTTCATTCTCAAGTATTCATTTCGAGATGTCTGCTTAGTCTATTGTTCTCACGCAATCGTCGAACCTCTATTTTATCCTCAATGGACCACTCTTTATTTTATCCACAATAGACCAGCCGTGACTTTTCAATTTTCCATTCTTCCATCTTTACTTTAGTAATATTTATAAGCACATTGTGAGTTTATAGAATATATACGATGCTGTTGTGTTTCCCCACTCAAGCGAGCAAATGGCAACAATGAAATGGAGACTTTAATTAACGACGTTTAAGTATATCCTTACTGAACATTGAGGACTTGATATCGTGAAAACATGACACGAATAGGCACAGCTGCCATAATATCAAATATCAAAAACAATCAGTTTGGTTGAAATGATTGAATTCCTTTGTGTTGTCTTCTCAAGCCACGTAAACAAATTATGGGATGGGTTATATAACGGGGCTAGGTTGATATGCTAGATCACTCTGAGTAGTCTAGTCGCACCAGATTACATCAGACCAACTGCAAGTGAACCTTTGACTAGGTAAGTGTGTGTTGTATTGTCCTGTCTCTCAGTCGGTCCTATCTCCCGAACGGTCCTGTCTCTCGGCAGGTCTTGTACATGCTACAGATATTCTCGAGTAACTTTCCGGACAGCCAGGTACTTCCAATTCCAATTCTAATTTTCAAAACAAAAATTCTAAATTCGGCCTCGTTCAACCTGCCTCTTTAGCTGTGGTTATTGTTGAGGCCCGTGGTTTTTGTGGGTTCATTCATCCTAATTCCTGTCTTGTGCGCTCCTACGAGTGAGTCCTACCTCGGACTGGTTATGTAACCGTTTGTGTCTGTGACGTCAGCTTGGGGGGGGGGGGGGGGGTTGGATAGGTTGAGGCTGTCGTTTGTGCCCGTTTCCTCTGGTGGTGTCTGTTGTTAGTGAAGGCTCCTGGTTCGCCTGGATTGACTGGTCGCAATCTTTAAAAGGACTATTTATTTGGTCTTTTTGCCTCTTTTTTTGTGTGTATTTTCTGTAGCAGCTTTTAGATGTTTTCGTTTTCTTCCTTGCGCCTGTTTTCACTTTCGAGTTTGAGTTTCTGCTGTCTTTCGATTTTTTCCTCCGCGGTCAGCCATGGGATGATCCCTCCGTCTTCTATATAGTACGTGTAGTCGGCAAAATCAGGTTCATAGCATCTTTCTGGGTATTCTACACGTCATCCTTCTTCTTCTTTTCTGTTTAGTCCAAGCACCTTTTGAATTGCTGGCACCTGAGTTCCTCAATCCTTGCATCTTCTCGTAGCTCCTCCAAGGTAGGCCACCGGGGCCTCTCTGTGCCGTCATCAGGGTGATCATCTCGGTTTTCTTCATATGTCTGGCGAGATATTGGTTTCCCCTTGTATGTCTCGGGCGTCGTGTCTGGGCTGCTGGCTTTATCTTGCGGTTCCAGCTCTGTCTCTTGTTGGATTTCATCTTGTGGTTTCTCTGTGTTCTTTTCCGTTTCTTCTGCTGGTTTCATTTGGGTTGGCTCTTTTTCAGTTGTTAGCATTTCTGTTACCGCTTTGATGCCTCGTAGGATCTCTTCATTTATCTTTGTCGTCTGCCTCATGTTCTCCACCTCTTGTTTGATGTCCCGCTGGATCTCCTTTATTTCAGCAAGAAGTTTCCCATTGTCGCTGGTTGGTGCTGATGTTTGCAGTAGCTTGACTTTCTTCTTTAACTCATCAATCTGGCTTTGCAGTTGCTCATTCTCGGCTTGTGAGATGAAGGTTGTTGTCTCGCACCTCCGCATTGCGTCCTTTTATTGTGGACTGGTATAGTGTCTTTGTGGTGATGGCGATCTTTAAGACGTCTCTGTGTCTTTGAAGGTACGGACAAGGTAAGTATCTTGCTCCATGCTTGCCCAGGCAGTTGACGCACTTTCTTTTGTTGTTAGGTGCTCGGAAATCCGTGTCCAGCTTGGCTAGCGGACACTCCTTGAAAGCGTGATGATCGGCGCAGTACCCGCAAATTTCCGTCTTACTGCGACATGCTGCTCTGCTGTGGCCGGCCCTCTGGCATCTTGAACATTGATTGATTTTTGCGATGAATCTCTCTGGCTGTTGTATTTTCTTGTTGATTGATACTGTGGTCGGCATCTCGCTGCCCTCTGTCGTCACCACCTGCCAGCGTGGTAGGGATCTTTGAGTACGTCAGGATCCACTCCGCCTTCAAGATTCGGATGTTGGGATTCTCTTCTTGTAGCTGCTTCGTAATTTGTTCGTCTGACAGCTCCACTTGAATACGCTTGACAATCCATCTGACTGTTTTTGAGTCGGTGTTTCCGACTCTGGTGTCTTTCTCCTCCTTCTCATCTGTGTTGGCTCTTCTCTGTGGTGGGTTGTCATCGATCTTCCTCGTGGTGGCTGCAGTAGTATCTGTAGTTTCAGGTTCTTTGTTAGTTCACATGAAAGTTCTCTCCGCCTGTCTTCTTTACGACTGTGTCGGCTCCCACGCTGCACATTTTGGATACCGCGTGTCTTTTGGTGTTCTTGCGACGTACTATTTCCCCCCGTATCAGGCTGCTTGACTTGTTCAGGTAACTTGCTTGGTAGCGCTCGCAGTTGCGAATGTGACGCGTTTGACAAAAAAGCGCGACCTCCAGGTACACCAATGTTCCCTGCTTAGGTATGACGGTTATGTTGGAGCGCTTCTTCTTGTCAGTCGAGCTAGCCATCGCTTGGGCTCATCTTGACACTTGCTAATCACCTTGTGTCGATGTTAGTGCTCGTCTACAGCTGGACATACTGTTGCTGACGTCTGCACTGATTTGCACTGCCCTGTTTATCTGATTAAGGAATCTCTTCACATCTAACCGAAACCTGGGTAACGAGCTGAATCGCGCGCTGGCCTAAATATTGCTAACGATCTTTAGACGACATAATGTGGCTAACGAACTCCTTCACGCATTGATTGAAATCTCGCTAACCAGCAAATTCATGTGCTGATCTGACGAGAGTGGGTCTCCATGGCCAAGAGGTCAAGCTGTCTGCCTAGAGCCCTAAAGGTCGTGGGTTCCTTGTCGAACTGTTTCGTTCGGACCACGAACGTAATTTTCAAGAGACCCCAAGAGAGCATCCATCACCGAGTCTACGGTGCTCGTGCTTGGAGAGATGCCCTCAGGAAGCGGCTTGTCGTTCTGCGGGCACAGATCGAGCTTGACGTGGTAACACCTGGTGCAATATAATCGACTCCCGCGCTATTAACCCGTTTTCTCTCAGTGTTGACTTAAATCTCTCTAACGGATATTTCCACAGATTGATATTAACTTGTCTAACGAGACTTTTCAAAGGCTAACCCAACAACCTAGAATACCTTACATCTTCACGCCCAGATACAAACCTAGCTAGCGAACCTCTTTACACACACAGCTTCACCTGGCTAACGGACCTCTTCACGCCTAGATATAAACCTGCCTAAAGAATCTCTTCATGTCTAGATAGAGAGGTAGCTAACGAACCTCTTCAAATTAAGATACAAACCTTACGATCGAACCCCTTAACGCCTAGATATAAACCTTGCTAGGAAACCTCTTTACGATAAGATACAAACTTGGCTTACGAACCTCTTAACGCCTAGATATACATCTAGCTAACGTACCTCTTCCCGCCTAGATATAAATCTAACTAAAGAACCTCTTGACGCCTAGATATAAATCTAACTAACGAACCTTTTCACGCCTAGATATGCATCTGTCTAACGAACCTCTTTCCGCCTAGATATAAACCTAGCTAATGAACTTATTCACGCCTTGACTAGATATAATACGCCTAGATATAAACATGGCTAACGAACTTCAGGATCTCTTTACACCCTGATCTAGTAACCCTAGCTATACGATCTCTTCACACTCTGATCTAGTAACTCTAGCTATAGGATCTCTTCACACTCTGATCTAGTAACACTAGCTAAAGGATCACTTCACACCCTGATCTAGTAACACTAGCTAAAGGATCTCTTCACATCCTGATCTAGTAACCCTAGCTATAGGATCTCTTCACATCCTGATCTAGTAACCCTAGCTAAAGGATCTCTTCACATCCTGATCTAGTAACCCTGGCTATAGGATCTCTTCACATCCTGATCTAGTAACCCTGGCAATAGGATCTCTTCACATCCTGATCTAGTAACCCTAGCTATAGGATCTCTTCACATCCTGATCTAGTAACCCTGGCTATAGGATCTCTTCACATCCTGATCTAGTAACCCTAGCTATAGGATCTCTTCACATCCTGATCTAGTAACCCTAGCTATAGGATCTCTTCACATCCTGATCTAGTAACCCTAGCTATAGGATCTCTTCACATCCTGATCTAGTAACCCTAGCTATAGGATCTCTTCACATCCTGATCTAGTAACCCCAGCTATAGGATCTCTTCACATCCTGATCTAGTAACCCTAGCTAAAGGATCTCTTCACATCCTGATCTAGTAACCCTAGCAATAGGATCTCTTCACATCCTGATCTAGTAACCCTAGCTATAGGATCTCTTCACATTCTGATCTAGTAACCCTAGCTATAGGATCTCTTCACATCCTGATCTAGTAACCCTAGCTATAGGATCTCTTCACATCCTGATCTAGTAACCCTAGCTATAGGATCTCTTCACATCCTGATCTAGTAACCCTAGCTATAGGATCTCTTCACATCCTGATCTAGTAACCCTAGCTATAGGATCTCTTCACATCCTGATCTAGTAACCCTAGCTATAGGATCTCTTCACATCCTGATCTAGTAACCCTAGCTGAAGGATCTCTTCACATCCTGATCTAGTAACCCTAGCTAAAGAATCTCTTCACATCCTCGTCTAGTAACCCTAGCTAAAGGATCTCTTCACATCCTGATCTAGTAACCCTAGCTAAAGGAATTTTTCACATCCTCGTCTAGTAACCCTAGCTAAAAGATCTCTTCACATCCTGATCTAGTAACCCTAGCTAAAGGATCTCTTCACATCCCGATCTAATCACCCTAGCTAAAGGATCTCTTCACATCCTGATCTAGTAACCCTAGCTATAGGCTCTCTATTTCGTGCGGAACTATTCCTGACCAACTAATCTCTTTACACGCGGATCTAAACATGGCTCTCGAACCTCTTCATAAGCTGCCCTTTATCCCCTAGGTGACGAATCCCTTCTCGTGACTACCTAGACATCACATATTTCCCTGCGTCTGTTTGATTAGGACACCAACGGAGGTGTTTCATTCTGGAGAGTCGTCATCGGGGGTAGCAAAACTGAATGTCCAGAAATTGAGGGACGTCACCGGGGTAGCGACACTGAATTCCCAGAAGTGGAGGGACGTAATCGGGGTAGCGACACTGAATGTCCAGAACTGGACGGATGTAATCGGGATAGCCAAACCGAATGTTGAGTAGTGGAGGGACGTCATCGAGGGTAGCGACACTGAATGTCCAGAACTGGAGGGACGTAATCGGGATAACCAAACCGAATGTTCAGAAGTGGAGGGACGTCATCGGGGGTAGCGACACTGAATGCCCAGAACTGGAGGGACGTAATCGGGGTAGCCAAACCGAATGTTGAGAAGTGGAGGGACGTCATCGGGGGGTAGCGACACTGAAAGTCCAGAACTGGAGGGATGTCATCGGGGGTAGCGACACTGACTATTCAGAAGTGGAGGGACGTCATCGGGGTAGCCAAACTGAATGTCCAGGAGTAGAGGGACGTCATCGGAATTAGCAACACTGACTCTCCAGGAGTGGAGAGACGAGACGTCATCGGTGGTAGCAACACTGAATGTCCAGGAGTGGAGAGACGTCTTGAAAGGGGAGGGGGTGTAATACTGAATGACTAGGAGTGGAGAGACTTCTTGGCGTCATGGGGTGTGGGGATAGTAATACTGAATGTTCAGGAGTGGAGAAACGTCATGGAGGAGGGTGGGGGTTGTAATACTGAATGTCTAGGAGTGGAGAGACGTCATGACGTCATGGGGGTGAGGTGATAGTAACACTGAATGTCCAGGAGTGGAGAGTCGTCATCGAGGGTAGCAACACTGAATATCAATGAGTGGACATTCGTCATCGAAGGTAGCAACACTGAATGTCCATGAGTGGAGAGTCGTCATCGAAGGTAGTAACACTGAATGTCCATGAGTGGAGAGTCGTCATCGAAGGTAGCAACACTGATTGTCTACAACACCATCAATATTATGACTGTGACCACGCGCGATTATATTCATCATCTGTATTCTTGAAGATAGTCTGATGTCTGTGTCGTTTCAGAAGACCTCAACCATGAAGTCCACCATGATCACCTGTGTGGTTCTGCTACTGGCCACCTCTGCCCTCACTGGTAGGTCTGGACTGTGTTATAAAACCCATGCACGTAGACATTGTTAATCCAAGCGTCTGTATTAGTTATCTATAGCAATCGAGTATGTATGAGATATCCAGACAGTGTATCTATCGGTGCTATAGCAAGCAAGTGTATATTAGATATCTGGAAAATGTGTCTATCTGTGTGTGTGTGTGTGTGTGTGTGTGTGTGTGTGTGTGTATATATATATATCATCTGTTAATTTTGTCTCTAGGCTGGCATACAAAACTTAAGCTTAGTTTTCATAATGCATGTAACGATAACATTTCTCTTATGCAATTGGCGATACTATTTATGTTTGCGGCAGTGTGTTTTCGTTGCAAGTATCATTATGATTTTTCGTGTTCCAATAACTTAAACAATGGGAAATGTCTACGTGTTATAGTAAGATATTGTATGATATTATGTACATGAAGCACTTAAATAATGTAACATTGTGTTTACCTTTCTCCTCCCACAGCACCGGCACCCACAGCAGGTAATCAATTAATTATGTAATTCCTACCAGCATGTCTCCTAGAGATGACATAATTCATGTATCATAATAATGTGTCCGCATTTCTTCTGTAATTCCTACCAGCACGTCTCCTAGAGAAGAAATAATTCATGTATCATAGTCACTTGTCCGCATTTCTACAGCAATTCATACTAGCATGTCTCCTAGAGAAGAAATAATTCATGTATTATAATAAGCATGTCTCCTAGAGATGAAATAAATCATGTATCATGGTGACGTGTCCGCATGTCTTCAGTAGTTCCTACTAGTATATTTCCAAGAGATGAAATAATGCATGTATTATATTTATGTGTCGCGTGTGTTCTATAATCAAAACAAAGAAAAGAAAATAATGTGTTGAGTGATCTGTCGCTCCAGGCTTCTCCAATTTTCTATGTGTATATGTCGTGTGCCTGATCTATTTGTAATTGTTAACTTATCACAGTTTATGTTTAATGTCTATTATATGCCCGTGCTTCTTTACTTGTCTTCTTTTTGTATCATCTCTGTTATACGAGGGGGCTTCAAATGAACATCTTAAAAGTGTGATAGGGATTACATAACCATGCCATTGTATTGTAACCTGTCAATATTATTGTTAAGGATGCCAAGAGTGTTAGGCACGTGACATCACAGTGCAACCGAACACGTCGACGTCAAAAATGACAGCTTACAGAATGCCACTCCACTTTTGACATTCACCAACTGTTTTATTGTTTATCAGTGAAGAAGTGAAACCTATAGAAATGTATCGGCAAATGAAGGTCCAGTAAGGTGAACCATGCCTGTCAGCCTAGCAAGTGTATGAGTGGAGTAGAAAGTTTCAAAATCGCCTGACTTCTGTGACAGACTTTTCCTTCCGATAAATGTGTTCAGCAGGTGGTGCATGAGTGGTTACACAAGCGACCAAGAGAAATATTTTTCTACAGGAATTCAAGCACTGTATCGGCGCTGGAGGACTTGCATTGAACGCAGTTGTGACTACATAGAACACTGATACGTATATTCTGTACTTTTTCAGAATATATTCACCAAAACAAAACAAAAAACAAAAAACTAAAAAACGAAATGATTTAAGGTGTACATTTGAAGCCCTCTCGCTCATCGTTGATTCTAGACGGTTCATGTTTTATGATTCTTTCTCTTCTTGTGGTGCTTGCCATGTTTGTTGGTCGGACCACGTCAGTCTATATGTCAGTGACGCCTGTGATGCCTATTATTTGTGATACTGATTGTCCTCCATTGTTCTTTGAAATAACCATTACTTCTAGTTTGTCTGTTATTCAGACAACATCTTTAATTTTTACTTTATTTTGGACTTATACCTATCATATCTCGTATTTGCGTGTAATTTTCAGCGACTAATCATGTTATCTGCAGGTTGTATACATAAGGGTTATTTCATCATATGATATTCGACTCTTGTCCTGTATGGATCTCATTATTAACCGCTGTACAAATCGAACAGTTCGGGCGACAGTGCACAATCCTAACGCCTTGACTAATGTATTGAACAGTTCAATATTGGTACGTGAATTATATAAACCTCAGACGTCGGGGTGCGTTTCTCTTAGGGCGAGGGACAATGGTAAAAGTAAAAGCTAAACCACTCGTCATGTCTCTGTGATGAAGAGGTTAGAGACGCAGTTCGTGATCCCGAATACCCGCAATCGAAACACAGTTGCCGCGATGTGGGAGCAGACAGTGTTGCGTTGGATTTTACGAAATGGTATGAGTGCCGGTCGTTGAGAAAAACAATGGCAAACTACTGAACATAACTTGCCAAAAGATCACAACAACAGAAAATGCTGGTGTTGACTGCATCGTCCTGTACAGGATATGTAACTAATATTTTTTTAAACCACTCGTATAATTCAGTCTTGTGCAACAGAATAAGCAGCTCCTGCATGGACTTGGCTGGAGTCTACAGCCAGAAAACAAACATTTAGTTGCATGTCCTTTACAGGACGTAGCTGTCGATCCCAGCATGCGTGTGTGTATCTTCGTGTTGCGAAATTGTTTTTGATCTTATCTCATCTGTTAATTTCGTCTCTAGGCTGGCATACACAACTTAATCTTAGGTTTCATAATGCATGAAATGATGCCATATCTCTGATGCAATTGACCATACTATTTGTGTTTGCGGCATTGCGTTTTCGTTGCAAGTATCTTTATGATTTTTCTTGTTCCAATATCTATAACAATGGGACATGTCTACGTGTTATGGTAAGATATTGTATGATATTATGTAAATTAAGCACTTAAATAATGTAGCATCGTGTTTACCTTTCTCCTCCCACAGCACCGACAACCACAACAGGTAATCAATTAATTAAGTAATTCCTACCAGCATGTCTCCTAGAGATGAAATAATTCATGTACCATAGTTAATTGCCTGCATTTCTTCAGTAATTTCTACCAGCATGTCTCCTAGAGAAGAAATAATTCATGTATCATAATAATGTGTCCGCATTTCATTAGTAATTCCTACTAGCATGGTTCCTAGAGATGAATTAAATCATGTAGCATGGTGACGTGTCCGCATGTCGTCAGTAATTCATACTAGTATATTTCCTAGAGATGTAATGCGTCATGTATTATAATTATGTGTCCGCATGTCTTCAGTAATTCCTACTAGTATATTTCCTAGAGATGTAATGCGTCATGTATTATAATTACGTGTCCGCATGTCGTCAGTAATTCCTACTAGTATATTTCCTAGAGATGTAATGCGTCATGTATTATAATTATGTGTGGCATGTGTTCTATAATCAAAACAAAGAAAAGAAAACAATGCGTTGAGTGATCTGTCGCTCCAGGCTTCTCCAATTCTCTATGTGTATATGTCGTGTGCCTGACCTATTTGCAATTGTTAATTTATCACAGTTTAGGTTTAATGTGTATTATATGTCCCTGCTTCTTTACTTGTCTTATTTTTGTATCGTCTCTATTATACGAGGGGACTTCAAATGAACATCTTAAAAGTATGATTGGCATTGCAATAACCATGCCATTGTCTTGTAACCTGTCAATATTGTGATAGGCATTACAATAACCATTCTATTGTCTTGTAACCTGTCAATATTGTGATAGGCATTACAATAACCATGCCATTGTCTTGTAACCTGTCAATATTGTGATAGGCATTACAATAACCATGCCATTGTCTTGTAACCTGTCAATATTGTGATAGGCATTACAATAACCATGCCACTGTCTTGTAACCTGTCAATATTGTGACAGGCATTACAATAACCATGCCATTGTCTTGTAACCTGCCAATATTGTGATAGGCATTACAATAACCATGCCATTGTCTTGTAACCTGTCAATATTGTGATAGGCATTACAATAACCATGCCATTGTCTTGCAACCTGTCAATATTGTGATAGGCATTACAATAACCATGCTATTGTCTTGTAACCTGCCAATATTGTGATAGGCATTAAAATAACCATGCCATTGTCTTGAAACCTGTCAATATTGTTGTTAAGGATGCCAGAGGGTTAGGCACGTGACATCACAGTGCAGACGAACACGTCGACGTCAAAAATGACAGCTTAAAGAATGCCACTCCACTTTTGACATTCACCAACTGTTTTATTGTTTATCAGTGAAGAAGTGAAACCTATAGAAATGTATCGGCAAATGAAGGTCCAGTAAGGTGAACCATGCCTGTCAGCCTAGCAAGTGTATGAGTGGAGTAGAAAGTTTCAAAATCGCCTGACTTCTGTGACAGACTTTTCCTTCCGATAAATGTGTTCAGCAGGTGGTCCAGGAGTGGTTACACAAGCGACCAAGAGAAATATTTTTCTACAGGAATTCAAGCACTGTATCGGCGCCGGAGGACTTCCATTGAACGCAGTTGTGACTACATCGAAAAAATGATACGTTTGTTCTGTAGTGTTTCAGAACACATTCACCCGAAAAAAAAATTGATTTAAGGTGTACATTTGAAGCCCTCTTGTATATCACTGAATCTAGACGGTTCATGTTTTATGATTCTTTCTCTTCTTGTGTTGCTTGCCATGTTTGTTGGTCGGACCACGTCAGTCTATATGTCAGTGACGCCTGTGATGCCTATTATTTGTGATACTGATTGTCCTCCATTGTTCTTTGAAATAACCATTACTTCTAGTTTTTTCTGTTATTCAGACAATATCTTTAATTGTTACTTTATGATGCAGTTATACCTATCATATCTCGTATTTGCTTGTAATTTTCAGCGACTAATCATGTTATCTGCATAAAGCAGGTTGTTTACATAATGGTTATTTCATCATATGATATTCGACGCTTGTCCTGTATGGATCTCAGTATTATTCGCTGTACACATCGAACAATTCGGGCGACAGTGCACAATCCTAACGCCTTGTCTAATGTATTGAACAGTTCAATATTGGTACGTGAATTATATAAACCTCAGACGTCGGGGTGCGTTTCTCTTAGGGCGAGGGACAATGGTAAAAGTAAAAGCTAAACCACTCGTCATGTCTCTGTGAGGGAGAGGTTACAGACGCAGTTCGTGATCCCGAATACCCGCAATCGAAACACAGTTGCCGCGATGTGGGAGCAGACAGTGTTGCGTTGGATTTTACGAAATGGTATGAGTGCCGGTCGTTGAGAAAAACAATGGCAAACTACTGAACATAACTTGCCAAAAGATCACAACAACAGAAAATGCTGGTGTTGACTGCATCGTCCTGTACAGGATATGTAACTAATATTTTTTTAAACCACTCGTATAATTCAGTCTTGTGCAACAGAATAAGCAGCTCCTGCATGGACTTGGCTGGAGTCTACAGCCAGAAAACAAACATTTAGTTGCATGTCCTTTACAGGACGTAGCTGTCGATCCCAGCATGCGTGTGTGTATCTTCGGGTTGCGAAATTGTTTTTGATCTTATCTCATCTGTTAATTTCGTCTCTAGGCTGGCATACACAACTTAATCTTAGGTTTCATAATGCATGAAATGATGCCATATCTCTGATGCAATTGACCATACTATTTGTGTTTGCGGCATTGCGTTTTCGTTGCAAGTATCTTTATGATTTTTCTTGTTCCAATATCTATAACAATGGGACATGTCTACGTGTTATGGTAAGATATTGTATGATATTATGTAAATTAAGCACTTAAATAATGTAGCATCGTGTTTACCTTTCTCCTCCCACAGCACCGACAACCACAACAGGTAATCAATTAATTAAGTAATTCCTACCAGCATGTCTCCTAGAGATGAAATAATTCATGTACCATAGTTAATTGCCTGCATTTCTTCAGTAATTTCTACCAGCATGTCTCCTAGAGAAGAAATAATTCATGTATCATAATAATGTGTCCGCATTTCATTAGTAATTCCTACTAGCATGGTTCCTAGAGATGAATTAAATCATGTAGCATGGTGACGTGTCCGCATGTCTTCAGTAATTCCTGCTAGTATATTTCCTAGAGATGTAATGCGTCATGTATTATAATTATGTGTCCGCATGTCGTCAGTAATTCCTGCTAGTATATTTCCTAGAGATGTAATGCGTCATGTATTATAATTACGTGTCCGCATGTCGTCAGTAATTCCTACTAGTATATTTCCTAGAGATGTAATGCGTCATGTATTATAATTATGTGTCCGCATGTCGTCAGTAATTCCTACTAGTATATTTCCTAGAGATGTAATGCGTCATGTATTATAATTATGTGTGGCATGTGTTCTATAATCAAAACAAAGAAAAGAAAACAATGCGTTGAGTGATCTGTCGCTCCAGGCTTCTCCAATTCTCTATGTGTATATGTCGTGTGCCTGACCTATTTGCAATTGTTAATTTATCACAGTTTAGGTTTAATGTGTATTATATGTCCCTGCTTCTTTACTTGTCTTATTTTTGTATCGTCTCTATTATACGAGGGGACTTCAAATGAACATCTTAAAAGTATGATTGGCATTGCAATAACCATGCCATTGTCTTGTAACCTGTCAATATTGTGATAGGCATTACAATAACCATTCTATTGTCTTGTAACCTGTCAATATTGTGATAGGCATTACAATAACCATGCCATTGTCTTGTAACCTGTCAATATTGTGATAGGCATTACAATAACCATGCCATTGTCTTGTAACCTGTCAATATTGTGATAGGCATACAATAACCATGCCACTGTCTTGTAACCTGTCAATATTGTGACAGGCATTACAATAACCATGCCATTGTCTTGTAACCTGCCAATATTGTGATAGGCATTACAATAACCATGCCATTGTCTTGTAACCTGTCAATATTGTGATAGGCATTACAATAACCATGCCATTGTCTTGCAACCTGTCAATATTGTGATAGGCATTACAATAACCATGCTATTGTCTTGTAACCTGCCAATATTGTGATAGGCATTAAAATAACCATGCCATTGTCTTGAAACCTGTCAATATTGTTGTTAAGGATGCCAGAGGGTTAGGCACGTGACATCACAGTGCAGACGAACACGTTGACGTCAAAAATGACAGCTTAAAGAATGCCACTCCACTTTTGACATTCACCAACTGTTTTATTGTTTATCAGTGAAGAAGTGAAACCTATAGAAATGTATCGGCAAATGAAGGTCCAGTAAGGTGAACCATGCCTGTCAGCCTAGCAAGTGTATGAGTGGAGTAGAAAGTTTCAAAATCGCCTGACTTCTATGACAGACTTTTCCTTCCGATAAATGTGTTCAGCAGGTGGTCCAGGAGTGGTTACACAAGCGACCAAGAGAAATATTTTTCTACAGGAATTCAAGCACTGTATCGGCGCCGGAGGACTTCCATTGAACGCAGTTGTGACTACATCGAAAAAATGATACGTTTGTTCTGTAGTGTTTCAGAACACATTCACCCGAAAAAAAAATTGATTTAAGGTGTACATTTGAAGCCCTCTTGTATATCACTGAATCTAGACGGTTCATGTTTTATGATTCTTTCTCTTCTTGTGTTGCTTGCCATGTTTGTTGGTCGGACCACGTCAGTCTATATGTCAGTGACGCCTGTGATGCCTATTATTTGTGATACTGATTGTCCTCCATTGTTCTTTGAAATAACCATTACTTCTAGTTTTTCTGTTATTCAGACAAAATCTTTAATTGTTACTTTATGATGCAGTTATACCTATCATATCTCGTAGTTGCTTTTAATTTTCAGCGACTAATCATGTTATCTGCATAAAGCAGGTTGTTTACATAATGGTTATTTCATCATATGATATTCGACGCTTGTCCTGTATGGATCTCAGTATTATTCGCTGTACACATCGAACAATTCGGGCGACAGTGCACAATCCTAACGCCTTGTCTAATGTATTGAACAGTTCAATATTGGTACGTGAATTATATAAACCTCAGACGTCGGGGTGCGTTTCTCTTAGGGCGAGGGACAATGGTAAAAGTAAAAGCTAAACCACTCGTCATGTCTCTGTGAGGGAGAGGTTACAGACGCAGTTCGTGATCCCGAATACCCGCAATCGAAACACAGTTGCCGCGATGTGGGAGCAGACAGTGTTGCGTTGGATTTTACGAAATGGTATGAGTGCCGGTCGTTGAGAAAAACAATGGCAAACTACTGAACATAACTTGCCAAAAGATCACAACAACAGAAAATGCTGGTGTTGACTGCATCGTCCTGTACAGGATATGTAACTAATATTTTTTTAAACCACTCGTATAATTCAGTCTTGTGCAACAGAATAAGCAGCTCCTGCA
The DNA here is from genome assembly GCA_014155875.1 of Cepaea nemoralis. Classification (NCBI taxonomy): domain Eukaryota; kingdom Metazoa; phylum Mollusca; class Gastropoda; order Stylommatophora; family Helicidae; genus Cepaea; species Cepaea nemoralis. The sequence continues at coordinate 150,800 of JACEFZ010004783.1, read as the reverse complement.
TGGACTTGGCTGGAGTCTACAGCCAGAAAACAAACATTTAGTTGCATGTCCTTTACAGGACGTAGCTGTCGATCCCAGCATGCGTGTGTGTATCTTCGGGTTGCGAAATTGTTTTTGATCTTATCTCATCTGTTAATTTCGTCTCTAGGCTGGCATACACAACTTAATCTTAGGTTTCATAATGCATGAAATGATGCCATATCTCTGATGCAATTGACCATACTATTTGTGTTTGCGGCATTGCGTTTTCGTTGCAAGTATCTTTATGATTTTTCTTGTTCCAATATCTATAACAATGGGACATGTCTACGTGTTATGGTAAGATATTGTATGATATTATGTAAATTAAGCACTTAAATAATGTAGCATCGTGTTTACCTTTCTCCTCCCACAGCACCGACAACCACAACAGGTAATCAATTAATTAAGTAATTCCTACCAGCATGTCTCCTAGAGATGAAATAATTCATGTACCATAGTTAATTGCCTGCATTTCTTCAGTAATTTCTACCAGCATGTCTCCTAGAGAAGAAATAATTCATGTATCATAATAATGTGTCCGCATTTCATTAGTAATTCCTACTAGCATGGTTCCTAGAGATGAATTAAATCATGTAGCATGGTGACGTGTCCGCATGTCTTCAGTAATTCCTGCTAGTATATTTCCTAGAGATGTAATGCGTCATGTATTATAATTATGTGTCCGCATGTCGTCAGTAATTCCTGCTAGTATATTTCCTAGAGATGTAATGCGTCATGTATTATAATTACGTGTCCGCATGTCGTCAGTAATTCCTACTAGTATATTTCCTAGAGATGTAATGCGTCATGTATTATAATTATGTGTCCGCATGTCGTCAGTAATTCCTACTAGTATATTTCCTAGAGATGTAATGCGTCATGTATTATAATTATGTGTGGCATGTGTTCTATAATCAAAACAAAGAAAAGAAAACAATGCGTTGAGTGATCTGTCGCTCCAGGCTTCTCCAATTCTCTATGTGTATATGTCGTGTGCCTGACCTATTTGCAATTGTTAATTTATCACAGTTTAGGTTTAATGTGTATTATATGTCCCTGCTTCTTTACTTGTCTTATTTTTGTATCGTCTCTATTATACGAGGGGACTTCAAATGAACATCTTAAAAGTATGATTGGCATTGCAATAACCATGCCATTGTCTTGTAACCTGTCAATATTGTGATAGGCATTACAATAACCATTCTATTGTCTTGTAACCTGTCAATATTGTGATAGGCATTACAATAACCATGCCATTGTCTTGTAACCTGTCAATATTGTGATAGGCATTACAATAACCATGCCATTGTCTTGTAACCTGTCAATATTGTGATAGGCATACAATAACCATGCCACTGTCTTGTAACCTGTCAATATTGTGACAGGCATTACAATAACCATGCCATTGTCTTGTAACCTGCCAATATTGTGATAGGCATTACAATAACCATGCCATTGTCTTGTAACCTGTCAATATTGTGATAGGCATTACAATAACCATGCCATTGTCTTGCAACCTGTCAATATTGTGATAGGCATTACAATAACCATGCTATTGTCTTGTAACCTGCCAATATTGTGATAGGCATTACAATAACCATGCCATTGTCTTGAAACCTGTCAATATTGTTGTTAAGGATGCCAGAGTGTTAGGCACGTGACATCACAGTGCAGACGAACACGTTGACGTCAAAAATGACAGCTTAAAGAATGCCACTCCACTTTTGACATTCACCAACTGTTTTATTGTTTATCAGTGAAGAAGTGAAACCTATAGAAATGTATCGGCAAATGAAGGTTCAGTATGGTGAACCATGCCTGTCAGCCTAGCAAGTGTATGAGTGGAGTAGAAAGTTTCAAAATCGCCTGACTTCTGTGACAGACTTTTCCTTCCGATAAATGTGTTCAGCAGGTGGTCCAGGAGTGGTTACACAAGCGACCAAGAGAAATATTTTTCTACAGGAATTCAAGCACTGTATCGGCGCCGGAGGACTTCCATTGAACGCAGTTGTGACTACATCGAAAAAATGATACGTTTGTTCTGTAGTGTTTCAGAACACATTCACCCGAAAAAAAAATTGATTTAAGGTGTACATTTGAAGCCCTCTTGTATATCACTGAATCTAGACGGTTCGTGTTTTATGATTCTTTCTCTTCTTGTGTTGCTTGCCATGTTTGTTGGTCGGACCACGTCAGTCTATATGTCAGTGACGCCTGTGATGCCTATTATTTGTGATACTGATTGTCCTCCATTGTTCTTTGAAATAACCATTACTTCTAGTTTTTCTGTTATTCAGACAAAATCTTTAATTGTTACTTTATGATGCAGTTATACCTATCATATCTCGTAGTTGCTTTTAATTTTCAGCGACTAATCATGTTATCTGCATAAAGCAGGTTGTTTACATAATAGTTATTTCATCATATGATATTCGACGCTTGTCCTGTATGGATCTCAGTATTATTCGCTGTACACATCGAACAATTCGGGCGACAGTGCACAATCCTAACGCCTTGTCTAATGTATTGAACAGTTCAATATTGGTACGTGAATTATATAAACCTCAGACGTCGGGGTGCGTTTCTCTTAGGGCGAGGGACACTGGTAAAAGTAAAAGCTAAACCACTCGTCATGTCTCTGTGAGGGAGAGGTTACAGACGCAGTTCGTGATCCCGAATACCCGCAATCGAAACACAGTTGCCGCGATGTGGGAGCAGACAGTGTTGCGTTGGATTTTACGAAATTGTATGAGTGCCGTCGTTGAGAAAAACAATGGAAAACTACTGAACAGAACTTCGCAAAAGATCACAACAACAAAAAATGCTGGTGGTGACTGCATCGTCCTGTACAGGATATGCAACTAACTTTTTTTTTTCAAAACCACTCGTATAAATCAGTTTTGAGCAACAGAAGAAGCAGCACATGCATTGACTTCGCTGGAGTCTACAGCCAGAAAACAAACATTTAGTTGCATGTCCTTTACAGGACGCAGCTGTCGATCCCAGCATATTTTAGCTGTTCGTGATTCCTGGGCAAGTTTACGTTGAGTAGTTAACGAGAGAAAACGAAGAAAGAAACATAACAAAAACCATTTGTTGAGAAATGAGGGATGGTTTGTAATGTTACTAGAACCTTTCCGCGATACTTGTGAATGCTGTTTGTTTATATGTCAAGTCCATTAACAAACCTAAGAGCCTAGTTTTGTGACTCTGTATGTATCAGATATGCCAACTGTATGTCTACTTGGGATCCCATCGTGTATGAATCGTGTCTTTTGCATGCCTTATTCTAAATGATTCCCCTTGGTAACGGTTGCTGTCTGCCACCCATGGTAATTGCTGCATTACTCAGTGTTGGTTTCCTGTGTTTCTGGAATTAATCATCGGCTCACATAGGGTCCTGGGGGTAGCATACAATAACAGCACTAGCCGGTGGCTTCTGGTAAGTCGCTTCCTTCCCCGGAGGATCACCGAGTTTGATCAATGCCAGTGAGCTTGGTATGGATTCGCATCAGGAGGCTTGACCTGATGGCAGGAACTGTCTTGGGAAGCAAAGGCGCCAGACATGATACCGCCCACATCGGCCATTGAGTGCCGTTTGGTCAACAAACACATGGGTCTGGCAACATATGCTAACTGCGCCTTGATGGATATAATTGTTTCCTTAGGGCGAACCGACGGTGTCTATACCGGGTCGCCTGCTGCCGGATATTACCAGAGATAGTAGACACTGGACAGGCGGCTGTTGTTGGATACACCAGCGATAGTAGACACTGGACAGGCGGCTGTTGTTGGATACACCAGAGATAGTAGACACTGGACAGGCGGCTGTTGTTGGATACACCAGAGATAGTAGACACTGGACAGGCGGCTGTTGTTGGATACACCAGAGATAGTAGACACTGGACAGGCGGCTGTTGTTGGATACACCAGAGATAGTAGACACTGGACAGGCCGCTGTTGTTGGATACACCAGAGATAGTAGACACTGGACAGGCGGCTGTTGTTGGATACACCAGAGATAGTAGACACTGGACAGGCGGCTGTTGTTGGATACACCAGAGATAGTAGACACTGGACAGGCGGCTGTTGTTGGATACACCAGAGATAGTAGACACTGGACAGGCGGCTGTTGTTGGATACACCAGAGATAGTAGACACTGGACAGGCGGCTGTTGTTGATACACCAGAGATAGTAGACACTGGACAGGCGGCTGTTGTTGGATACACAAGACATAGTAGACACTGGACAGGCGGCTGTTGTTGGATACACCAGAGATAGTAGACACTGGACAGGCGGCTGTTGTTGGATACACCAGAGATAGTAGACACTGGACAGGCGGCTGTTGTTGGATACACCAAGATAGTAGACACTGGACAGGCGGCTGTTGTTGGATACACCAGAGATAGTAGACACTGGACAGGCGGCTGTTGTTGGATACACCAGAGATAGTAGACACTGGACAGGCGGCTGTTGTTGGATACACCAGAGATAGACACTGACAGCGGCTGTTGTTGGATCACCCAGAGATAGTAGACACTGGACAGGCGCTGTTGTTGGATACACCAGAGATAGTAGACACTGGACAGGCGGCTGTTGTTGATACACCAGAGATAGTAGACACTGGACAGGCGGCTGTTGTTGGATCACCGAGAAGATAGTAGACACTGGCCTGGGCTGTTGTTGATGCACCAGAGATTAGTAGACACTGGACAGGCGGCTGTTGTTTGATACACCACATATAGTAGACACTGGACAGGCGGCTGTTGTTGGATACATCGGAGATAGTAGACACTGGACAGGCGTCTGTTGTTGGATACACCAGAGATAGTAGACACTGGACAGGCGGCGTTGTTGGATACACCAGAGATAGTAGACACTGGACGGCGGCTGTTGTTGGATACACCAGAGATAGTAGACACTGGACAGGCGGCTGTTGTTGGATGCACCAGAGATAGTAGACACTAGACAGGCGGCTGTTGTTTGATACACCAGAGATAGTAGACACTGGACAGGCGGCTGTTGTTGGATACACCAGAGATAGTAGACACTGGACAGGCGGCTGTTTGTTGGATACACCAGAGATAGTAGACACTGGACAGGCGGCTGTTGTTGGATACACCAGAGGATAGTAGACACTGGACAGGCGGCTGTTGTTGGATACACCAGAAGATAGTAGACAATGGACAGGCGGCTGTTGTTGGATACACCAGAGATAGTTAGACACTGGACAGGGGGCGGCTGTTTGTTGGATACACCAGATATAGTAGACCTGGACAGGCGGCTGTTGTTGGATACACCAGATATAGTAGACACTGGACAGGAGGCTGTTTGTTGGATCACACCAGAGATAGTAGACACTGGACAGGAGGCTGTTGTTGGGTACACCAGAGATAGTAGCCACTGGACCGGCGGCTGTTGTTGGATACACCAGAGATAGTAAGACACTGACAGGCGGCTGTTGTTGGATACAACAGAGATAGTAGACACTGGACAGGAGGCTGTTGTTGGATACACCAGAGATAGTAGACACTGGACAGGCGGCTGTTGTTGGATACACCAGAGATAGTAGACACTGGACAGGCGGCTGTTGTTGGATACACCAGTGATAGTAGACACTGGACCGGCGGCTGTTGTTTGATACACCAGAGATAGTAGACACTGGACCGGCGGCTGTTGTTGGATACACCAGAGATAGTAGACACTGGACAGGCGGCTGTTGTTGGATACACCAGAGATAGTAGACACTGGACAGGCGGCTGTTGTTGGATACACCACATATAGTAGACACTGGACATGTGGCTGTTGTTTGATACACCACATATAGTAGACACTGAACAGGTGGGTGTTGTTTGATACACCACATATAGTAGACACTGGACATGTGGCTGTTGTTGGATACACCAGAGATAGTAGACACTGGACAGGCGGCTGTTGTTGGATACACCAGAGATAGTAGACACTGGACAGGCGGCTGTTGTTGGATACACCAGAGATAATAGACACTGGACAGGCGGCTGTTGTTGGATACACCAGAGATAATAGACACTGGACGGGCGGCTGTTGTTTGATACACCACATATAGTAGACACTGGACAGGTGGGTGTTGTTTGATACACCACATATAGTAGACACCGGACATGTGGCTGTTGTTGGATACACCAGAGATAGTAGACACTGGACAGGCGGCTGTTGTTGGATACACCAGAGATAGTAGACACTGGACAGGCGGCTGTTGTTGGGTACACCAGAGATAATAGACACTGGACAGGCGGCTGTTGTTGGATACACCAGAGATAATAGACACTGGACGGCGGCTGTTGTTGGATACACCAGAGATAATAGACACTGGACGGGCGGCTGTTGTTGGATACACCAAAGATAGTAGACACTGGACAGGCGGCTGTTGTTGGATACACCAGAGATAGTAGACACTGGACAGGCAGCTGTTGTTGGATACACCAGAGATAGTAGACACTGGACAGGCGGCTGTTGTTGGATGCACCATAGATAGTAGACACTGGACAGGCGGCTGTTGTTGGATACACCAGAGATAGTAGACACTGGACAGGCGGCTGTTGTTGGATACACCGGAGATAGTAGACACTGGACAGGCGGCTGTTGTTGGATACACCAGAGATAGTAGACACTGGACAGGCGGCTGTTGTTGGATACACCGAAGATAGTAGACACTGGACAGGCGGCTGTTGTTGGATACACCAGAGATAGTAGACACTGGTCCTGCGGCTGTTGTTGGATGCACCAGAGATAGTAGACACTGGACAGGCGGCTGTTTTTTGATACACCACATATAGTAGACACTGGACAGGCGGCTGTTGTTGGATACATCGGAGATAGTAGACACTGGACAGGCGGCTGTTGTTGGATACATCGGAGATAGTAGACACTGGACAGGCGTCTGTTGTTGGATACACCAGAGATAGTAGACACTGGACAGGCGGCTGTTGTTGGATACACCAGAGATAGTAGACACTGGACAGGCGGCTGTTGTTGGATACACCAGAGATAGTAGACACTGGACAGGCGGCTGTTGTTGGATACACCAGAGATAGTAGACACTGGACAGGCGGCTGTTGTTGGATACCCAGAGATAGTAGACACTGGACAGGCGGCTGTTGTTGGATACATCAGAGATAGTAGACACTGTACAGGCGGCTGTTGTTGGATACACCAGAGATAGTAGACACTGGACAGGCGGCTGTTGTTGGATACACCAGAGATAGTAGACACTGGACAGGTCGGCTGTTGTTGGATACACTAGAGATAGTAGACACTGGACAGGCGGCTGTTTTTGGGATACACCAGATATAGTAGACACTGGACAGGCGGCTGTTGTTTGATACATCGGAGATAGTAGACACTGGACAGGCGGCTGTTGTTTGATACATCGGAGATAGTAGACACTGGACAGGCGGCTGTTGTTGGATACATCGGAGATAGTAGACACTGGACAGGCGGCTGTTGTTGGATACATCGGAGATAGTAGACACTGGACAGGCGGCTGTTGTTGGATACACCACATATAGTAGACACTGGACAGGCGGCTGTTGTTGGATACACCAGAGATAATAGACACTGGACAGGCGGCTGTTGTTGGATACACAACACATGGTAGACACTGGACAGGGGGATGTTATTGGATACAACAGAGATAGAAGACACTGGACAGGCGGTTGTTGATGCATACACAACACATGGTAGACACTGGACAGGGGGCTGTTATTGGATACAACAGAGATAGTAGACACTGGACAGGCGGCTGTTGTTGGATACATCAGAGATAATAGACACTGGAAAGGCGGCTGTTGTTGGATACACCAGAGATAGTAGTCACTGGACAGGCGGCTGTTGTTGGATACAGCAGAGATAGTAGACACTGGACAGGCGGCTGTTGTTGGATACAACACAGATAGTAGACACTGGATAGGCGGCTGTTGCTGGATACACAACACATGGTAGACACTGGACAGGCGGCTGTTGTTGGATACACCAGAGATAGTAGACACTGGATAGGCGGCTGTTGCTGGATACACACACTATAGGTAGACACTGGACAGGCGGCTGTTGGTTGGATACAACAGAGATAGTAGACACTGGACAGGCGGCTGTTGTTGGATACACAACACATGGTAGACACTGGACAGGGGGCTGTTCTTGGATACAACAGAGATAGTAGACACTGGACAGGCGGCTGTTGTTGGATACACAACACATGGTAGACACTGGACAGGGGGCTGTTGTTGGATACACAGAGATAGTAGACACTGGACAGGCGGCTGTTGTTGGATACACCAGAGATAGTAGACACTGGACAGGCGGCTGTTGTTGGATACACCAGAGATAGTAGACACTGGATAGGCGGCTGTTGTTGGATACACACAAGATAGTAGACACTGGACAGGCGGCTGTTGTTGGATACACCAGAGATAGTAGACACTGGGACAGGCGGCATGTTGTTGGATACACCAGAGATAGTAGACACTGGACAGGCGGCTGTTGTTGGATACACCAGAGATAAGTAGACACTGGACAGGCGGCTGTTGTTGGATACACCAGAGATAGTAGATACTGCAAAAATCGGCTGTTGTTGGATACACCAGAGATAGTAGACACTGGACAGGCGGCTGTTGTTGGATACACCAGAGATAGTAGACACTGCAAAAATCGGCTGTTGTTGGATACACCAGAGATAGTAGACACTGGACAGGCGGCTGTTGTTGGATACACCAGAGATAGTAGGACACTGGACAGGCGGCTGTTGTTGGATACACCAGAGATAGTAGACACTGGACAGGCGGCTGTTGTTGGATACACCAGAGATAGTAGACACTGGACAGGCGGCTGTTGTTGGATACACCAGAGATAGTAGACACTGGACAGGCGGCTGTTGTTGGATGCACCAGAGATAGTAGACACTGGTCCTGCGGCTGTTGTTGGATGCACCAGAGATAGTAGACACTGGACAGGCGGCTGTTGTTTGATACACCACATATAGTAGACACTGGACAGGCGGCTGTTGTTTGATACACCGGAGATAGTAGACACTGGACAAGGCGGCTGTTGTTGGATACATCGGAGATAGTAGACACTGGACAGGCGTCTGTTGTTGGATACACAGAGATAGTAGACACTGGACAGGCGGCTGTTGTTGGATACACCAGAGATAGTAGACACTGGACAGGCGGCTGTTGTTGGATACACCAGAGATAGTAGACACTGGACAGGCGGCTGTTGTTGGATACACCAGAGATAGTAGACACTGGACAGGTGGCTGTTGTTGGATACACCAGAGATAGTAGACACTGGACAGGCGGCTGTTGTTGGATACACCAGAGATAGTAGACACTGGACAGGCGGCTGTTGTTGGATACACCAGAGATAGTAGACACTGGACAGGCGGGTGTTGTTGGATACACCAGAGATAGTAGACACTGGACAGGCGGCTGTTGTTGGATACACCAGAGATAGTAGACACTGGACAGGCGGCTGTTGTTGGATGCACCAGAGATAGTAGACACTGGACAGGCGGCTGTTGTTGGATACACCAGAGATAGTAGACACTGGACAGGCGGCTGTTGTTGGATACACCAGAGATAGTAGACACTGGACAGGCGGCTGTTGTTGGATACACCAGAGATAGTAGACACTGGACAGGCGGCTGTTGTTGGATACACCAGAGATAGTAGACACTGGACAGGCGGCTGTTGTTGGATACATCAGAGATAGTAGACACTGTACAGGCGGCTGTTGTTGGATACACCAGAGATAGTAGACACTGGACAGGCGGCTGTTGTTGGATACACCAGAGATAGTAGACACTGGACAGGCGGCTGTTGTTTGATACATCGGAGATAGTAGACACTGGACAGGCGGCTGTTGTTTGATACATCGGAGATAGTAGACACTGGACAGGCGGCTGTTGTTGGATACATCGGAGATAGTAGACACTGGACAGGCGGCTGTTGTTGGATACATCGGAGATAGTAGACACTGGACAGGCGGCTGTTGTTGGATACACCACATATAGTAGACACTGGACAGGCGGCTGTTGTTGGATACACCAGAGATAATAGACACTGGACAGGCGGCTGTTGTTGGATACACAACACATGGTAGACACTGGACAGGGGGGATGTTATTGGATACAACAGAGATAGAAGACACTGGACAGGCGGCTGTTGCTGGATACACAACACATGGTAGACACTGGACAGGGGGCTGTTATTGGATACAACAGAGATAGTAGACACTGGACAGGCGGCTGTTGTTGGATACATCAGAGATAATAGACACTGGAAAGGCGGCTGTTGTTGGATACACCAGAGATAGTAGTCACTGGACAGGCGGCTGTTGTTGGATACAGCAGAGATAGTAGACACTGGACAGGCGGCTGTTGTTGGATACAACACAGATAGTAGACACTGGATAGGCGGCTGTTGCTGGATACACAACACATGGTAGACACTGGACAGGCGGCTGTTGTTGGATACACCACAGATAGTAGACACTGGATAGGCGGCTGTTGCTGGATACACAACACATGGTAGACACTGGACAGGAGGCTGTTATTGGATACAACAGAGATAGAAGACACTGGACAGGCGGTTGTTGTTGCATACACAACACATGGTAGACACTGGACAGGGGGCTGTTATTGGATACACCAGAGATAATAGACACTGGACAGGCGGCTGTTGTTGGATACAGGAGAGATAGTAGACACTGGACAGGCGGCTGTTGTTGGATACACCACAAATGGTAGACACTGGAAAATCGGCTGTTGTTGGATACACCAGAGATAGTAGACACTGGACAGGCGGCTGTTGTTGGATACACCAAATATAGTAGACACTGGATAGGCGGCTGTTGTTGGATACACAACACATGGTAGACACTGGACAGGGGGCTGTTATTGGATACACCAGAGATAGTAGACACTGGAGAGGCGGCAGTAGTTGGATACACCAGAGGTAGTAGACACTGGTCAGGCGGCTTTTGTTGGATACACCACAGATAGCAGACACTGGATAGGCGGCTGTTGTTGGATACACCACACATGGTAGACACTAGGTAGGCGGCTGCTGTTGAATAAACCAGAGATAGTGGACTCTGGACAGACGGCTGTTTGTGGATACACCAGAGATAGTAGACACTGGACAAGCGGCTGTTTTTGGATATACCAGAGATAGTAGACACTGGACAAGCGGCTGTTTTTGGATATACCAGAGATAGTAGACACTGGACAGGCGGCTGTTGTTGGATACACTACACATTGTAGACAATGGGCAGGCGGCTGCTGATGAATAAACCAGAGATAGTGGACTCTGGATATATATATATATATATATATATATCTATATCTATATTATATATATATTATACATATTTTTTCCCACGTTTCCATCCTGTTTAAGGATATTGCCGTCACCATCGGCATCTTTCAGCTGTATGTTGATTCCTAGGCTAGATTACGCCGCATGCTTGGTGGGTTGTTTGTTGTGGGAGGGGAGATGTGTGTTGGGTGATGGTATGTGTGGTGGGTAGATGATGGGGTAAGGTGTGATTGGGTGTGGAATGTGCGGGTGGGTAAAGGATGTATGTGAAGGTGGGGGATATGTGTTGTGCTGGGTAGTAGTGGGGTGTATGAGTGTGGATCGGGTAGATTGTTGATGTGATGTGTTTAAGTCGGTTTGTGGGGGATTTGTGAGTGTGGACTTGGTTGAGGGTATGAGTACTGAGTGCGTAGATGTGTTTGGGGATGATGTGTTTAACGTGTGGGAGATGTGTGTGGGTGTGAAGATGTGTTTGGGTGGGGGATGTGTGTGGGTGGTGGGGTGTGTGTGGGTGGGAAGGTGTGTGTGTTGTGGATGGGCAATGTGGTTGGTGGGGGTTGGGGATGTGTGTGAGGGGATGTTATATGATGGGTGGGGGAAGATGTTGTGGTGTGAGTGTATGGGTGGGGTGTGGGTGGGTGGGTTTGTGTGGTTAAGAGTTGTGTGGGTAAGGGATGTTTGATTGGGGGATGGGGTGGAGGATGTCTGGGTGGGTGAGTGTGTGTTAGGTTGGGGCATGGGGGATGTGTGGGTGGGTGTTAGTTTTGTGTGTGGGTAAGTGCGTGCTGTGTGAGTTGGCGGGTTGTGTGTGTGAGTGGGGGTGTGGTTGGGAGATGTGTGTTTGACTGGGTGGTTGAGAGTCTGTGCGTGTGTGGTGGAGGATATGTGGGTGCGTGAGTATTGATGGGCTATGGGATGCGTGGAGTATGTGTGTGCGGGTGAGGAGATGTGTGTAGGTTGGGGATGTGTGGGTGGGCGATGGGTGGGCGGGTGCATGTATGTGTACCTGGTCGTGTGTGTAGGTGGGGGATGTGTGTGTGTGTGTGTGGGGGGGGGCTGTGTTGTGGGTGGGAGATATGTGTATGTCTGAGGAAGATGTGTGTAGGTGAGTGGTGTGTGTGTGGGTGTGGAATGTGTGGGTGGGCGATGGATGGATGGGCGGGGGCATGAATGTGCGCCTGGGGGTGTGTGTGTGTGGCTGGGTGGGGGTTGTGTGGGTTGATGGTTGATGGGTGGATAGGGGGATGGTTGGACGGTTGGAGCATGTGTCTTATAACATGGTAATATGCATTGTTTATGTTTAAAACATTCATTTGACTATGTTTTTTCCTATGTGAATGTATTATGTATTATTGATGAACGAAAAATGCGTGATTGGAAGCGCCGAATGTAAGACGGGTATGCGTTTCCAATTTGTTACCCTTTGAAAACAAAGGTAGTTCGTTCGATCGTTCGTTCGTTCGTTCGTTCGTTCATCAGCACGCCACGACTTTTCTGAGCTCCATACTCTCATAAGTCACTGGCGCGACTCGAATCACTTCCAATTCTCGTGCTGCTCACGTCAACCACGAGAGTATTCGGGATTACGGAGAAAGCTGCTAACCTCTCGACCAGGGAGACCGGCATATATATTTATATATATATATATATATATATATATATATATATATATATATATATATATATATATATATGTATGTGTGTGTGTGTGTGTGTGTGTGTGTGTGTGTGTGTGTGTGTGTGTGTGTGTGTGTGTGTGTGCATGCTTGTGGCGAAAGTATCGGCTGCATAGAACTGCGTCCTTTGTTTTCAGAACTGTGTGACTTTCTTATTGACTCACCTTCGTAACTTTTTCTACCCAGTTATGCACCTCTTTACGGGACAAACATTTGCTAGCATAATCACTGGCAACCCACCTTGGCGGGAGCCATTTCGTGAATGGCGCCGAAATTGAATGTGAAGTGAAAACGTGGTTTAGAATACAGAGCACACAGTTCTATGCAGCCTGTTTGGGAGGACTGATAAAACGATCGGATAAGTTCATCAATGTTGGTGGAAATTGTGTTGAGAAATTAAGGGACAACGCATGTATAAAAATAAACTCGTTTCAAGTTGTTATCATATTTAGTTATTGTTCTACAGCCATTTGTGACTTATTTATTAACTTACAATAGTATATCGTATCAGTGTGTTGTATACCTGATACATTACACAGCTTCCCTTGTATTGTATCGACAGCTCCAGTCTGCACAGAAAAATACCAGGCTGACTTGTTTAGTTTCATAGATTGCTCTGGCAGCATCAACGATATCGGCTATGGTAGGGAGAAAGTCTTTCAGATTGATATAATCAAAGCCGTGCAGCTTGGAATCCGTGCTGTCCAGTATGGCTTAGCACTATTTGGCAATAAGTTATACCCAAGGATTCAGTACAATACATCTTACGACGTCGATGTCCTCACTCAGGTACAGTACACGTGTGTTTGTGTGTTTCACATTTCAACGTTTTATTTGGGTCAAATGCATTATTATTATTGTTACAATAATAATAATAATAATAATAATAATAATAATAATAATAATAATAATAATAATTGTTATTATTATTCATCTCACCTCATTTTATTCCTCTTGTACCTTGCGGTGTGGAAGTAAAGTATAAACAACGGGAGAGTGCCCGTTTATGGGCTTCTTGTATCGAGCTTTTCTCTAGCTGTATGTGTTGGCATCCATTGCAGATGTTAATTATCGCAGGCATATAGAGGTAATTCAGTAATGCATAAATACGTATAGTTTTTTTTATTGTTGCTTTGGAGGGAGGAGTGGGGGTGGTTAAGACTTAATTAAACTCATAGACATCGGGTTACCCCACAGATATTTCGCTCCCTCTGTCAATGAAGCATGTTTCGACATCGATGGCTCCAGTGACATGTTGGTTGCAAATCTTCTTCTTCTTCTTCTTCTTCTTCTTCTTCTTCTTCTTCTTCTTCTTCTTCTTCTTCTTCTTCTTCTTCTTCTTCTTCTTCTTCTTCTTCTTCTTCTTCTTCTTCTTCTTCTTCTTCTTCTTCTTCTTCTTCGTCTTCTTCTTCTTCTTCTTCTTCTTCTTCTTCTTCTTCTTCTTCTTCTTCTTCTTCTTCTTCTTCTTCTTCTTCTTCTTCTTCTTCTTCTTCTTCTTCTTCTTCTTCTTCTTCTTCAGCGTTCCGAGCCATTGAGGTTCTTTGCTGCAGATACAATCCGTCTCCATTCGTCTCTGGTTGACCTTCTCTTGCCAGTCGTTGATTCCAAGTGCTTGTAAGTCTGTATATACATTATCTCTCCACCGTCTTCGTGGTCTACCTCGGGGTCTACGGTCATTTATTTCCTGAGTGTAAGCGAGTTTTGTTTCCCTATTATCTTCCATTCTTTCTATATGCCCCAGCCATTGTAGTCTATTAGCCTTCATGATACCAGTGATTAGCGGGGACCTAAACAGATTGCAAATACGTGACATTAATCCACTGACTCATCCATCCTTGATGAAGCAACATTTTCATCGACAGCCAGGCATCCTCACCAGATCCGCCCAGTATTATTGATCTCAGTCTGTAAATCTTTTCTCCACGTATGTTTAAGTGCCCCGCTATTTCGAGTGTATTGTGGTTTCCAGATAACTCGCTCACTCCCTAGAAGTAGAATGTGTGCTGGCCCTGTTCAACTGTCCATCTATCAGCTAGTTATTATTGGGATCCTTATGGTGTTTCTTTCCTGCTTGTGGAAGATTAGAGTGTGTCTAGTTATAGTGTCCTCACATTGTCCCAGTGTGTGCGTCCTATTCAGCGCCAGCGTTCTTTCCTCACTTCTAGGCTCACGGGAATTGCTGTACTTCTGTCCATCAACTCTACTTTGGTGAGTCTGTCATATCATTATAATCTCACTATTCTGAGCAGCCAACGGTCAGTGAATGTGTATACTTTATTAGTAATTCTGTTTGTTTATCTCCATGTTACTGAGCCATATTGTAGGCCCGATTGGACATTGTAGTTTAGAATTATATTATGTTGGATGTTACGTTTATCTTCCTTTGACTGCAACAGATTTACCAGTCCTATAAAAGCATTTCTTGCTTTTTGTATAGTCATATTTTATATTTTTTATATTGCCTTTGATACTTGCTTGGTTTAATCAATTTTCTCTGTCGTTCCTCTGTGCATATTTTGGTGAAATTGTTGTAACCTCTCATAAAGTTTGATAAGTTTATCCTGAATGTGATGCAGTATTTGTAGCAGGAGTGTAAAGCCTAAACCATCATGTTGCTTTGGACACTTGATGTCCATTGAATGCCATGTATGATACTTTTATGGTAGTTATTGTTATTTTCATGTAAGTTAGTTAGTTAGTCGAGGATTCAACTTCATGGCAACGGGTCGTTCCCATTATGCTCCATTCCTGTGCCAGTGAATATCAGACAAAATGCTCCTCACTTTCCAATGTGAAAAGTGGAATAGACGGAAGTCTCGGCAATCCAACAAGCCCGAACAGGTACACTGTGCATAATGCCGCCGCCAGAATGCCAACACAAAATTCATCCACGAAACCACAGTTCATCGTCGATGGACTCGGCAGTCACCGAGAAAGACCTCATTTACACGGATTTTCTCACATGGCTCGGTCTTTTACCACAGGGCGACCCGCCGAAAGTGTCGCATAGAGCACGAGCTCCGCAGCTTCAGCGCCGACTCCATGGAGTCTTCTGAAGAATGCACTCGTGAACTGAAAAGGCAATTCAGTCAATTCAGAAACAGCCGGTAGCCATTGTTACGAACATGTAGGTCACTTTACAGGACAGATGTAAAAGCATTCGACGTGAATTTCACAGCTCACAGTGTCGCCCACGCACTCACTCAGTAGCACGGCGACGGAACTATGTACTACCAGTCCAACATGAGTAAATGCGATTGCAAACCGTAGCTGCAAGCATAAAGACGTCACAGGCCATAACAAGTGCAATGCCTAACGCCATGTTGGCGACCGGAAGTGTGTACAAACCACCATTACCTTTACTCATCTACCATGAATCCAAAACACCTCAAGATGTGTACAAATCACCATTACCTTTCCTCTGCCTACCATATATCCAAAACACCTCAATGTATGGAAGAGTTATTTAACAATTTATTGCTACTTCTAGTATATAATACAACTTAGTGTTTCCATGGGTACTTATAAAGTATATTGTTCAATGGGTACTTATGAAGTGTATTTTTCTATGAGTAATTATGAAGTATATAATAACATTTCAGTTTTTCAATATAAAGTATATTTATCCATGGGTTAGTGTGAAGTATATTTTTCAATGGGTACTTATGAAGTATATTTTCCCATATGCACTTATGAAGTATATAATACAATTTCAGGTTTTCAATGGGTAAAAGTTAACCAAAAATATTAGGAAATGACTCTTTTATGCGCATTCAAACATATGTACTCAAATAGTACAATGCATTCTATGTACACTAATAATACAACAGTTAATTCTATGTAATCTTGTACTACATCAGTTCATTCATTCTATGTACTCTGGCACTACAACAGTTCATCCATGTCTACTAATGTACTTTAGTACTACAACAGTTAATTCTGTGTCTGCTAATGTACGCTAGTATGAGGTCAAGTCAATATGTAAGTCACACAGTTCTGTGGGATGGCAGGTATATGTAGTTGGTGTTTTCACAACATGCTGTTGTGCGTTTTTTTTTCTTTCATAATCTAGTTTATAGTTAGTTCAAAAAATAGTGACAGACTGCCGTACTCCTGTTTCTATTTCAAATATATATATATAATTGTTAGTTTTATCTCACGAAGAGCTTCACACTTTATATTATATATATGTTGTCCGTGTAAAGTTAATACTTCCTCTATGCGTTCCCCTAGTACCGCATCAACCTCCACAGGGAATCACTAGCAATGCAAACAACAGCCTTGTCATAATCCACAAGTCCAGTATAAAGTAAGAATGCAGTTCGGTCTTGTCTCTATTATTAAGTGCAATGTTATTATCTGGCCAGTGTAGGATCCTTATGGTAGTATCATTGTGTGTCAATGACATGTCGTAATCTTTCCAGAGTCATCCTTCTTATTATTTATCCAGGCATTGGTAATAGCATTATTCCAAGTGGCCGCGCCCTCTTTCCATCCCTCTTCTCCTGTCCTCCAACATTTCCTTTTTGGCGGCCTAATGCAGCTTTCCCTTTCTCATAACATGGTCAAAGATCCTGGCCTGCCATCTAATTTTCTGAAGCTAGTAACCACTTCTGTTTGTGAGTTAACTTCTGTAAAGATATCGTTGTTTCTCTTTTTATCCATCCACAGTGCACTTCTTATGTTTCTATGAAAGCACATCTCCGCTGCTTCTGTATAATGTCTCATGTCTCTCCTAATTGTCACAGGTAAATTATTGGACAAACAGTATGCCATTCAATATCCGTACAGATGTATTATGTGGAAATAAGGATCTGGGGGTAGTCACCGCCTACTGGCCGGTGGTCAGCTGATCAAATCCCTCTAAAGTTGGGGATTTTCATGTTTGAACTGACATAGACTCACAGTTGGATCTTTTCTAACACGGGTACTCGGAAGTGGACTGGTAGTAAAGGCGGCCCTTGAGATGTTGATCACGTGACACATTTAGTTCCGATTGTGTTCGAGAACATACGAGGCTAGCACTTGAACCTCACTACACCTTAAGGGGAGGAAAGCTATTATTATATATAGATACACACATACTACAGCAGATGAATAATGCAACCTGTAAACAATGTGCTTAAATTTCATAAGCTAACTAACACACATCTACACACACATAAGCTATAAATAATGCATTGCCCTGTTCCTTGCCTGGCATATTTGGCTGCATCTCGTGGGTTGCATACTGTAGAGTTATATAGCAATGTGACGTGAATAGATGATACTTTGGCTAAAGTCTTTCTGTTTGCATAGTACCGGTTGGAACCAACTGATTGATAATCCCTCCATGCATTTAAGCACATGATTAGTGCTCGTCGAATACACTATACGGAACAACAATATTTGAAAAATATCAGTGACATAAATCAAATCAAATCAAATCAAATCAACTTTATTAGGGTCACAAATTGGGCGCGCAGGCCCGTCTTACATTCGGCCCTTCCAATCACTCGTCTTTCGTTCATCATGAGCATTATACATTTACATAGGAAGAAAAATAAACATTGTGAAATGAATGTTGTGAACATAAACAAGGCTAATTACCATGTTATGAGGCCCATCTCCCACCTATCCATACATCACCCCACCCACACAACACCCCCACCTACCCACACACACGCGCACCAAAAGACACATACACACCCCCACCTACCCACACACACGCACACCAAGGGACACATACAAACCCCACCAACCGACCCATCCCCCTCCCGCACATCCCCCACCCACACACACATTGCCCTCACCTGATCCCCCAACCAAAACACACTCGCCACCCACAAACATTGTCCCACCAACCCACACATCCCACGCCCATCCACATACACATCCTAACCCACACATCCTCTCCAAACCCACACCTCAAACCACCCATCCCCCAGCCACATCTCCATCGACAACGTATTCCCCACCCATGCACACAATCTCCCCACCAACCCACACATCGCACATCCACTCACACATCCCCAAACCATACACACACATCCCCACCAACTGACATGTCCCTACCCCCCCCCCACACACACACACATCTCCCTAACCACCCATACATCCCCAATCCACTCACACGCACCCCACCACCCACACATACAACTTCCACCCACCCACACATGCCATAACCTAATCCCCCACCACACAATCCCCCACCCGCACATCACACACACCCCCTACCACGCACTATTCCCAACCCACGCACCACACACACACATATCCCTCACCAACACATCCCCACTTACACACCACACACATATCCCCCACCCAGATACCACACAATTTTCCCACCCACACCCACACAGATACCCTTACCCATCCACCCCACATACCCCCACTCACACACCACAAAAATCCCCCACCCACACAATATCCCCAACCAACACACCACACACCTCTCCCCACCCACACACGCATTCCCTACCCGTCCACCAACACACACTCACGCATACATCCTCCACTACGCACCCACACACCCCCACCCACCCACCCCCAACCAAACATCTCTCGATCACAATACCCCTACCCACACACATCCTCCACCCACTCACACATCCCACCACGACACATACAACTCCCTCACCCACCTACACATCCCTAAGCCACTCACACACCCCCACCCACACATTCCCCATCCACACACACACATCTCCCACCCACACACCCCCACATACTTCCCCCAACCACCACAATCCCCTACTCACCCTTACATATACCCCACCCATACGCACATTCCCCGCACCCATCACACACATCCCCCACACCACACACTATCCTCCACCCATATCACCACAAACATACCCTCCACCCACACATCATTCACACATCCCCCACCAACACACCGCACACATATCTCAAACCCACACACCATACACTTCTCCCCACCCGCCCTTGCATCATCAATCCACCCAACACAATCCCCTACCCACACAACCCCGCCTCCCACACATACTTCCTCAAACCATCCACACATCTCCACCCACATAAACACACATCCCCCGCATCCGTCCCATTCACATATCCTCCACCCATACACACATCCCCCACACCCATTCCAACACCCCTACTTTCACCCCCAAACATCCATCCACACATCCCACCAACACCCACAAATACCACTACCCACCAAAATCCACACACCCCAACCCATCCAAACGCATACCCCCACCCACACACCCCCCACCCACATGTATTTCAGCCCGATAATAATGCATTTATTGACTTCGTGTGACATATGCATACCTGCCCGAGATGGGATGCAGGGAAGTATGCCAGGCAACTAATCGTGCAAATATATTGTCAATGTTTTCTGTGTTTTTATTCACTTAGGGAATACCTTAGTTTTCAAACAAATCTAATTCACTGGTCATGGCTTTCTTTATGTTTTTGTTTTGTTTAAATTTTATTGTTGTTGTAGATAGTGAACAGTTCTGAAAAAACCAACGATGGAACATTCACTGCCAAGGCCGTGAACACTGCTGTTGATAACGGTCAGGTGACAGGAAATGGTCGGAGAAAGGACGTACCGTTAATTGTGATCATTAACACTGATGGAAGATCGAACAACACAACAGAAAGTAAGATTTCATGTTATTCTCTTGCCCGATGCTTTTCAGCTTTGTGAGCTATTGCAGCTGAGTGATACAGCTGTAGTCTATTTTTGAGCTCACGTACCGAGCAGCGATTAGTCTATAGCAGTGGTTCTCAACCTATTTTAGCTCATGCACCCCTTCCCCATATTTTCAGAATGCCATCTCCCACCCTTTCGTATTTCCTCCTTATAAATACCCCCCCCCCCCTTTTTACACAGTACAAATGGAAGCTTAATTTAATAACACATACTAGAACAAGTCTAGACGTCTTCTTAAAAAGGGATTTGCAGGTCTACTTACATTATAAAATGAATTTCAGAAGGGCAAGAAGTAGAGTACTCTGAAGTATGGAGGGAAAAACATTATCAAGTAATCGGTTCTTGTATTAATGCGATCTTGAAATAATTTTAATCCCCTCACCCTGGAAATTCTAAACCTCCACCCCCCCCCCCCCGTATGTAAATTCCCCACTGGTTGAGAACCACTGGTCTATAGAAACATAGGCCGGCACCAAGTAGTAAACAAGTGGCAATGAATGTGACAGGAATCCACACTGACCTAGCGTAAAGTCTGATATGGCTTGATTCTAATGTCACTGTGTCGGCTGCATTTCTCGATGATTCAGTTTACTCACATCAAGTTCTGCAATGCCCATTTATCTGTTTACGTTCCCTGTCTGAAGCAAACACAGACGACAGTGTCTCTCCACACCTCTTTCCGATGTTGTATTTTAATCAAGTTAGCATTAGAAAACATTATGAATTGTTGGCCAGCTATTTCACTATGTAACATACATCGTTCTGTGTCTAAATCTGCATCTTTTGTCTATTATTTATCCACATGAGGTAGATATCTCTGTAACAACCCTCTTATTTAAATACCCATTAAATGTATATGTACTGGCTCTACTTCAATAATCAAGCTGCCAGCCGTCTTATATTTCCAACTATTTAATGGTCGTCCTCGATCTCTTCTGACAGTGTCGATCACAGTTCTGTGTCAGTCAGTGCCACATTTAAAAAGATCAAAGCGTTTCAGTTTCCTAGACGCGATGCTATTTATGAGTTGTCTTCTAATCCAGGTTTAGTAGAGTGTCGTATTTGTTCTTTCTAAGAACGTTTCTGCAAAACATAACTTCATGTGCCCATATGTTCTTCCTTAGACAGTGCCACATGGCCCATGACTCACGAGAAAGACACATGTTCTCCAAAATATTACTTTAATGTGTTTGTCGATCTTGTCCCATATACGCTTCATCCTGCTTAGCTGCTGCATTCAGGTGGTCAGTCTGTGTCTGACGTCTCTTCATCGGTTGCCAAGATGTTATTGTGGAGATACGATAATCACATTATCTGACATGTCCACTGTCTCTAATGGTGAGTGATTTGTGGTTGATTTGTAGTTTTGTCTCTGGACGCTATCTTTAATCTTTCAACTAAGTTAAGACAACCACGTGATTTTAGGCGCGTTTCTTTAAACACAAGATATAATCTATTAAACCCGTACAACTAATCGAGACGAAAATCCTATCATCTGCATATCCGAGTTCTAAAAGCTATTTCAACCTATTTTAAGTTTCATCGAGTATTCCGTCGGCTGCTAATTGTTCACGATATATTTAACACGGTATATTCAGCGTACACGTGATAATGCATGCTGTAGGCCTTAATTTAACAGCTGTTTGTCTGCCAAACAAAAAAAGTGGTCCTGAAATTCATGACAGAAAATGAGAAGTAGGGGTGTGTCACAATAATGCTTTTAAAATTGCTAAAATTGTAGCAGGTATATTGTATTATATATCAAATTGAAGGGGGTTGCCCAAGGAACATTACTGTGTTAATAATTAATTGATAGCTTAGAAATATTATGACAATAATGAGAGGTTTAATAATAATCATTAAAATTAAAAAGGTTAAAATTATTTTAAAATTTCACTTACCAAAGCTTTATATATAATCTACTGCAGCTAATCCAGTTAAATGTGCTGAATACTGTTACACACACCACTTTTATTCAATAATATTACAAGAACTGCACCACAACACCAATAAAACATAATTAAAACATAATATTTTTAAGCATATTTTCACAAAAAATGGAAAATGTCAGTAACACACCACTCAGATTGTACTGAGAAGAAGAATATAAACACTATTTTCATTTTAGTTATAATTATTATTCTTTTAAATTTAATTATTTAAATACTCCTTAAATACTTTGTGATAGGCAAAACAAATTTAGGACATAAATGTGGCCCATTAGCGCATTCATAATTTGATATCTGCCATCATATTGTGACATATTATGACGAACGTTCGCTTTTAGTGTTGTTTTCCATTACTACAAAATAATATAATTGACTAACTGAAAACTTACTGCACATGGTTTCAGTTTTAGAATCTTTCACAAAGTCCTTGAAATCATTATAACTATAATATAAAATTGTTTAAAACGGTAATTTTATTAAAATATATGAGGTCCAAAATCAGAAGATGTCATTTCGAAGTTCAAATCAAAACAATCATTTCGAATCCAGAATCAAGTAATTTCTAAGAACAAATATGGTTGCCAGCAGCCTGTTTCTCAAGCGAAATATTTATGTCTCAATTTTAAGTTACCGGAGTTAATTAAAAATTGCGGAAACATAAGATATGGGACAAATAAAGCACTGTGTATACTGTGACAGCAGAGTGGCACACGGGTGTCAAAATCGGTCCACTGTGACAGTAGAGTGGCACACGGCAGAGAATCAGTTAATGTTTGTGTTCATCTGCCTGGACCCGTTTGTGCAACATTGTAAAAATAATATTACCTTTTCCTGTTGCTATATTGGCATTTTGTGTATTTTAATATGTGCACCTGTAAACTTGCTTACGTCGTGTAAAGGTTCTTACTTTGTGAAGTAGTATACAATATCGCATGTTTACTCCTCCCAGGAACTGATAGCTGGCATTAGATCATAATCGTCACCTGGTTCAGATGACTAGTTCTATGGGACAGACAATGTGATCCTTTCCACATACTGCTTCATGGAAATCAAGTGTTCGATCCGCATGCAACAATGAGTTGCGATTATGCTTCCGTTCCCAAAGCAATTACCAGAAATACCTAACATGTAAAGGGCAATGCTTTGCTATGGGCGGTCCTCGTCTGAAATATTGTAACAAGCTGTCACAGTGTCATTATTTTGTCACGTCTCGTTAAAATTTAGCAGACTGTGGAACAGATATGACAAATCAATGCTGCTTTTACTCTCGTTTGCAACTCAAACAAGATGTATGTTTCACCATTGATCTGACGTTCTGACAACTGCTCGCCGTTCGTGACACGAGTGTCGGCTTTAAAAAAATATAAATAAAAACCGGGACCAATTTCAGATAGCATTAAATCAGTAATTTTGTATGAATGAGACACGATGAGAACAATGAAACCGTTTCCACATAAACTATAAACAATCACTAATTCTTGTCTGTGAGAAATAGAAGGAATACAATGATATGACAAAATCACCAATAAAGAGTTCATTAAGAGCACTTGACAAATACCAATGAACCGAGACGTAAAAAAAGTCTTCGGAGAATTGGGTAGACCATTCACTGAGGAAACCAAAGAGTAGTATAGCTTGAAAAGATTTAATTTAGAACCCATAGGACATAAGCAATAGACAAAGGCCTAAGATCAAATGAAGAAGGTAAGCAGAAACGGGGCTGAAAAACTTTAATAAAGGAAACCAGGCGGGAAATTTCCATAAAGGGGAACCAGTGACGGGGGAACCCCTTCCCATAAGGGGGCCGGGGGATGGACAACCAACCAAGGGAAAATGGAAATACCAAAACCCTGACTGGACAAACCCAACCAAGGAACCGGTAAGGGCACCCCCCACCAAGGGGAAAAGCCTTAAATTTTTCCAGTGCCCACATTCCATGGGGAAAGGGGTTTAAATCAACCATTTTTTAAATTTTTTCCTTAAAAGGCGGGTTTATCCCCCCCGGGCTACTTCCATCCAAAGGGAAGGGGGTTTAAAAAACCAGGGGTTGGAAAAAAAAACCTTTAAGGAACGGGTTTTCACAGGGTGGAAAAACCTAAAGGAAAAGGTTTTTCTAAAGTGAACGGAACTTCCTCCGGAACGGGTTTTCCCCATCCTGGAAAATTCCATCCAAGGGAAACGGGAAATTTTCCATTTGGGGAAACCTTGGGGGGTTTTAATCTATCTTCCCACCTTCCCTTTCCGGCGTTTTAAGGTAAATTATGGAAACCCGGGTTTTCTTTTGTTGTAAACCTAAAAAAAGGTTTATCTCCAGGGGTAAAAATTTTGGAAGGGGTTTAAAATCAAGGGGTTTTGGTTCCTTTAAGGAAGGGAAATTTTCCGGGGCTTTCCTCCGGGGAAAAAGGTTTACCACCCAATTTGGGGAAACCCTTCCATGGAAGGGACTCCAACGGGCCTTAAAACCGGAACGGTTTATTTCCTTTTGGAAAACCCCATCCAAGGAAACAAGGGGCGGGAAAAATTTCCCATCCAAAAGGAACCCATTTGCTGGACACTTTCCCCATCCAAGGAACCAAATTTTTGCTGGACACTTTCCCATCCAAGGAACCAAAGTGACTGGACACTTTAATTTCCAAGGGGAACCCAGGGGCTGGACACTTTCCCACCCAAAGGGAAAGGGGGTTTTACTGGGACAACACCAAATTTCCAAGGGGAACCCAGGGGCTGGACACTTTCCCACCCAAAGGGAAACAAGCTTATCTACCAGGGGCTGGACACATTCCACCCAAAGGAACGGGCTTTATCTCCCAAATTGGCTGGACACATTCCATCCAAAAAAGGGGGCCCATTTCCCTTGGGGGACAAATTCCATCCAAGGAACCTTTATCTACCATTTCCTGGAAAAAATTCCACCCAAAGGGAAACGGGCTTTATCTACCAGGGGCGGGAACAAATTAAATCCAAAAAAAGGGTTTTAAACTACCAGGGGCTGGACACATTCCATCCAAGGAACGGGCTTTATCTACCAGTGGCTGGACAAATTCCATCCAAGGAACGGGCTTTATCTACCAGTTGCTGGACACATTCCATCCAAGGAACGGGCTTTATCTATCAGTTGCTGGACACATTCCATCCAAGGAACAAGACTTATCTACCAGTGACTGGACACATTCCATCCAAGGAACGGGCTTTATCTATCAGTTGCTGGACACATTCCATCCAAGGAACAAGACTTATCTACCAGTGGCTGGACAAATTCCATCCAAGGAACGGGCTTTATCTACCAGTGGCTGGACAAATTCCATCCAAGGAACGGGCTTTATCTACCAGTGGCTGGACAAATTCCATCCATGGAAAAGGATTTATCTACCAGTGACTGGACACATTCCATCCAAGGAACGGGCTTTATCTACCAGTGACTGGACACATTCCATCCAAGGAACGGGCTTTATCTACCAGTGGCTGGACAAATTCCATCCAAGGAACGGGCTTTATCTACCAGTGGCTGGACAAATTCCATCCATGGAAAAGGATTTATCTACCAGTTGCTGGACACATTCCATCCAAGGAACGGGCTTTATCTACCAGTTGCTGGACACATTCCATCCAAGGAACAAGCTTTATCTACCAGTGACTGGACACATTAATTCCAACGAACGGGCTGTAACTACCAGTGGCTGGACACATTCCATCCAAGGAACGGGCTTTATCTACCAGTGGCTGAACACATTAATTCCAACGAACGGGCTGTAACTACCAGTGGCTGGACACATTCCATCCAAGGAGCAAGCTTCATCTACCAGTGGCTGGACACATTCCATCCAAGCAACAAGCTTTATCTACCAATGGCTGGACACATTCCATCCAAAGAGCGGGCCAGTTCCTTGACACATTCCATCCAAGGAACAATCTTTATCTACCAGTTCCTGGACATATTCCATCCAAGGATCAAGCTTTATCTACCAGTTGCTGAACACATTAAATCCAACGAACGGGCTGTAACTACCAGTGGCTGGACACATTCCATCCAAGGAGCAAGCTTCATCTACCAGTGGCTGGACACATTCCATCCAAGGAACAAGCTTTATCTACCAATGGCTGGACACATTCCATCCAAGGAACATGCTTTATCTACCAGTGGCTGGACACATTCCATCCAAGGTATAAGATTTATCTACCAGTGGCTGGACACATTAAATTCAACGAACGGCCTGTATCTAATAGTGGCTGAACAAATTCCACCCAAGGAGCAAGATTTATCTACCATTGGATGGACACATTAAATAAAACGAACGGGCTGTATCTACCAGTGGCTGGACACATTAAATCCAACGAACGGCCTGTATCTAATAGTGGCTGAACAAATTCCACCCTAGGAGCAAGATTTTTCTACCATTGGATGGACACATTAAATAAAACGAACGGGCTGTATCTACCAGTGGCTGGACACATTAAATCCAACGAACGGGCTGTGTCTAACAGTGGCTGGACACATTCTATCCAAGGAACAAGCTTTATCTACCAGTGAATGGACACATCCCATCCAAAGAGCGGGCTTTATCTACCAGTGGCTGGACACATTCCATCTAAAGAGTTGGCTTTAGCAACCAGAGGCTGGACACTTTCCATCCAAAGAGCGGGCTTTTTCTACCAGTGGCTGAACACACTCCATCCAAAGAGCGGACCAGTTCCTTGACACATTCCATCCAAGGAACAATCTTTATCTACCAGTTCCTGAACATATTCCATCCAAGGATCAAGCTTTATCTACCAGTGGCTGGACACATTCCATCCAAGGAACGGGCTTTATCTGTCAGTGGCTGGAGACATGAAATCCAAGGTACTGGCTTTATCAACCAGTGGCTAGACACCTTCCATCCAAGGAACACGCTTTATCCACCAGTGGATAGACACATTCCATCCAAGGAACTTACTTTATCTACCAGTGGCTAGACACATTACATCCAAAGAGCGGGCTTTATCTGCAAGTGGCTGGACACATTCCATCCAAGGAACGGGCGTTATCTACCAGTGGTTGGACACATTCCATCGAAGGAATGGGATTTATCTACCAGTGGTTGGACACATTCCATCCAAGGAACGGGCGTTATCTACCAGTGGTTGGACACATTCCATCGAAGGAATGGGATTTATCTACCAGTGGTTGGACACATTCCATCGAAGGAATGGGATTTATCTACCAGTGGTTGGACACATTCCATCCAAGGAGCTGGCTTTATCAAGCAGTGGTTGGACACATTCCATCCAAGGAGCTGGCTTTATCAAGCAGTGGTTGGACACATTCCATCCAAGGAGCTGGCTTTATCAAGCAGTGGTTGGACACATTCCATCCAAGGAACTGGCTGTATCTAGCAGTGGTTGGAAAGATTCCATCCAAGGAACGGGCTGTATCTAGCAGTGGTTGGAAAGATTCCATCCAAGGAACTGGCTGTATCTAGCAGTGGTTGGAAAGATTCCATCCAAGGAACGGGCTGTATCTACCAGTGATTTTATTCACTTTTCATATCAATGTTGCCAGTGCTGCGACCTTACTCTGATGGTCAGCTGCCGTTAGATTTGTCGCGTGCACAACGTGGAAATATGACCCCATGTTTACCGTCCCTATCCGATCATGGCAGGTATGTCATCCCACTACCCAATAGATCGGAGGAAACGATGCATGTGACGTAAGTAGATACCAATGGCTCCTGACAAAATGTCTCACCCTCTCCAGGGATTAAACCTAATACACAAACGATAGTGGGAAAAGGGATGGGGGAGGGGGGGGGGAGTAATTTGGAGTCTTTGAAGGAAGCGAGTATATGCGATATCGTTGCTAAATTAATTTGGGCTTGTACTGTTGTAAGAAGGGAATACAATGCAAGGGACGCTGCATAATATGTGATATAAATAACACGCTGTTGCGAAGTACTTTGGTCAAAATGGGCACAAAACTAGGCGTTCAAGACCGTATGTATCTACACGGAGTTAGTGCTTTGTGCGGCGCTTTCGGCGCCATAACATCGAGACTCTTTTCTTTTCCACTTTACACATTCGGCAGTGAGGAGTATTTTGTGTGATATTCACTGGCACAGGAAAGGAGCCTAATGGGGATGACCAGCTGCAGTGAAGTTGGAACCGCGATTAACTAAATAACTATATATATATATATATATATATATATATATATATATATATATATATATATATATATATATATATATATATATATATATATATATATATATATTACTGAGGTTATAATAAAAATAATATACGCTATGCAGATGACACAGTGTTCGTGCAGATAAATCAACAGACCTACAACAATTGTTGGACACTGTAGTAACAGAGAGTGCAAGGAAAGGACTCTCCTTGAATATCAAGAAAACAGTAACAATGGCGACATCAAAAAAAATGTTGACACCAAAATGTGACATAGAAGTAGAAGGAAAAATTCTTAACCAAGTGGATATTTTTAGATACCTAGGGACATTAATAACATCAGATGGAAGATGTACAACATATATTAAGAGCAGAATAAGGCAAGCAAAGGCCGCATTTCAGAAAATGAAGAGTATCTTGTGCACTAGGTCACTATCACTGAGTGTAAGAAAGAGAATGCTGAAATGTTATATAGAACCAGTTTTGCTGTATGGCAGTGACTCTTGGAATGTAAATGAAAAAAAAAACAAACTAAGAATCAATTAGAAACAACAGAGATGTAGTTCCTGAGACGAATGTTGCGAATTACTTGGACTACCAAAGTAACTAATAACACTCCCTGAAATAGGCTAATGAAACTAGAACACTATACACAACAATAAGAAAGAGACAAACAGCTTTCTTTGGTCATGTAATGAGAAGAGAGGCATTGGAGAACATCGTGACAACTGGAAAGATCGAGGGGAAGAGAGGCAGAGGCAGACCAAGAGAAATTATGCTGGATGGATTGAGACGGTGGCACGGAGGAATATCAGCAGCAGAGTTGATCCAGAAATCCAAAGACCGAGATCTGTGGAGAGCCAGGAACGCCTACGCCAGCAGGCGGGGCACTTGATGATGATGATATATATATTGATATATATATATATATATATATATATATATATATATATATATATATATATATATATATATATATATATATATATATATATATATATATACGCGCGCCCCCGCGCGCGCACAAACACTCACATTTTCCGTGAAGTTGCAACCGTGATTAACTAAATATTTGTGTGTGTGCATATATTCACACTATTTATTTACACAATCAAACTTATGTTGTACTTTCAGTCGCTTCACAGTCAACAACCACAGGTAAGGCACAGCTTACAATAGTCCTAGTCTATCCAGATTTCCAAAGAGACTGTAGTTATTGTTAGTCATTGTCAGATGTAGTCATTTTTAATTAAACCATCTAGGAAAGTGCTGTCAAACTCAATCGCTCAGCGGGCCAAAACTCAAATCACACGTAAGGTTGCGGACCGAGCAGGATAAACATAAATAAGCCGAAAATTAAATGTGTTTATTTAAACATTAACATCAATTAAAACTGAAAAAAAAGAGCAGTGCAGTCTCAGTCGTGTCATTAATTTCATCGACAGCAGGGGAGAATACAACAGAGTCTTTATCTTTTTAGATCAGCTGTGTTTTTAATTCAGTGGCCATCTCATAAACCTGATCAACAGCCGTATTTCTACAAAGGCTTACCTTTGCAAACATCTGCTTTTTATCTGAACACAAGGCGTCACACACTTTCATCATGCAGCGCTTAAGAAACTCTCCTTCTATAAATGGTCGGCCTGATGTTGCGATCTCCTTCGCCACAATAAAACTTGTTTTCACAGCAGCTTCAGTTTGTGACTTTGTTTTGGTGAAAAACATTTGCTATCATCATCATCATCATCATCATCATCATCATCATCATCATCATCATCATCATCATCATCATCATCATCATCATCATCATCATCATCATCATCATCGTCATCATCATCATCATCATCATCATCATCATCATCTTCCACTTCTGACGTCAAGCGTCGTGGGGAAGAATAATTTGAGTTCCAGCGCCCGGTGGGCGGCACTGGATAGTGTCATTCCGTGTGGTTGTACAATGTCTTTGATGTCGTCAATCCATTTTCTTCTTGGACGTCCTCGTGGTCTTGTCGCAGATGATCTTTGATGTAAGGCCAGTGATGATAGTTGCTGGTGTTGCATTCTAACGACATGGCCAAACCATTTGATCTTCTGTTGAGAGCACTCGGGCCTGATATGATTGTTCGCCGGGCCTGATGTGGCCCGCGGGCCTTGAGTTTGACACATGTGATCTAAGCGGATACCATAATTATTACTCAAGTGCTGTTTGCTTCAATGGAATTGCCTACAGTTTAATGTAAATGTCCTGCTTGTATTCTGTGTGCGTGTAATGATATGCAACTGATGTATGCCCTTGTGTTATTTCCCTCATCACAGCTGAGTTTATCCACAGAAGAAACCATCTGTTCGTAAAGTTATTTATGGTAGTTAATTGTTTTTAACTAGATTGGTAATAGTAGCTCATTGCCCCAACCCCACTTCAAACTGTGTAGTCCATAACAAACTAACCCTTGTATATATAAGTTAATCGAATCATAAATTTGACTTGATCTGGACTTGTTGCTGAAGCCACTCTAGTGGATATGTGGTAAATTCAGACGAGTGTTTAGCCACTTGGAGTGGCCTTCTGTTCTCGTTCTTTAAAGTGGGTATCTTGCATGTGATGCTCTTGTCTGACGCCGTTCACGCTGTCGTGTATCTGTATCTTGTGCATACATGACAAATTCGTTCTGAACATAGTGCATACTAGCATGCACTTCTGCCTAAATTCACTTAACATGCCACATTAGTTCTTATATGATTAAAATTGGATGGAACTGCGGTAACGCTCTGAAAATGTAACAATATAAAATGACACAAAGTAGTGCGGCTTTACATAACAGATTTACGACACATACAGGACGTTGCGGCGATTAGCCTTCATCAGCAAACAAACACATTCACAAACACAACATATAGTCAAGGAGATCTCCTGTGATAACATCAAAAGGTGACGACAGGACGAGAAGAACAAAAAGATGGAAAAAAATATAAGCAATGAAGAGAAAATGAGAATTGAAAAAAAAAGATCTTCATACTTACCTCACAGTTCTACATTCATTTATCACGGCATATTAATTATCCAAATAGTATATTCTACCATCCTTGTGTTATAGTACACAAGTTAGTTATGTACTCTGTGTGTAGTGCAAGTATGTCTGCATTCACTGTTCATGACAGACAGGTGAGATATGAGCGGTGTGTACATGTGCATTGAAATGTGACTATATGCACTTCTATTGCATGTGTTTGATCATTGTCTACACAAGAATACAAGTCTGCTCACATACAATAATATGCCAATAAATATATGCCTTCACGCCTACGTCAGTGTGTACTTGCAGACATACTAGTTCTCAGTTATGTCAAATGGGGAAACCTTTGCACTATCTAACACAGCTCATAAATAATTTCATAAGAATTGATTATCACTCACAGAAGTAGAGGACACACGTGAAATTACAGGACACATTAGACATCATAACTTAAAAACAATGTATTCCCGTAGTGTATTTTAATCAACGAAGGCATATCACTAGATTGCACAATTTATTGCTTGGCATATTTTGCTGAATCTCGTCCCGTGGTAAACAATTGAAATCACTGTGTGAACATGTGAATATTTCAGCTTTAAGGAATTATCTAATTACATTATTTCATGCTTTGTGATTTCTGCAGTATGTACCTGACGAGATGTAGCGAAATATGCCTGGCAGTAAATATTGCAGTATATTGTTTCTGTCTTCGTTATAATGAACTTGTCGGAATTCTAACCTGTCGCCTGTAATTGACAATAGACCTAAGCTGCATCTAGACACATAGCTCTAGGTTTAGCTGAATGTCAGCGCTGGATAATGAATGCCACCTTTTTTGGAGATTTCTTCTTCTTCTTGTTCGTCTTCTTGTTCGTCTTCTGACTCTTCTTCTGTGCCTTCTTCTTATTCTCATTTTCTTCGCTATTTGCTTCTAGCGCTGCCTCTGTTACATGTCGCAAAGTCTTATTGCGAGGCGTCATATTTAAGGATGAATATCTTGGTGGCTTCAAAGTGAAGAAGAACAGGTCAGAGAAACAGAACAAACAACAAGAAGAAATAAATAGAAGCTGAAATAAACATTTCAAACTAATCTAATTTTATTGTATTCTCAGCTGCGCCTACAACAACAACAGGTAAGATTTTACATGCTCCACTCTTTATCACAGTTTGAGTGCAAATAAGCTATTTATAAAACGAATCACGGCCTTTATCACACATTAGGGCGCATTTAACTTGTGTTTGAAAATGCATATTTGTTTGATATGGTCATTTTCTCCTTCTTCTTCTTGTTCTTTGTTCAGTTGTAAACACTGACTTCTGGTTCAGAAAGGAAAGACAACTAGTGATCAAAATTTTGCCTGGAAAATCACTTCGATGAAGAATATGACGTCATGCAATTAAACATGCAACATTTAGACGTGTGATGAAAGTGCGAATTTGTCTTCACACAATTCACATAGGATAATGTAAATAACTCACAGAAGACACAGAAAACATGAGACAACCTTTTGTTGCAAAATTTTACCACTACATTGAAGAATGAAAAGAAGTAACTCGTTCACTAAAATACTAAACAGACTTCTCACAAAGAATTTGAAGTACATATGTCAAAACAATTGGAATTCTTTTAATTCTAACCTGAGCCAGAAACTACAACAGGTGCGATTTTATATTTTCTAATATCCAGCCGTGTAATTATAACCCATGAATAGTCTACACGAAATATGTAGGGAACATAACATGAAAATTAGCACACGTAAAACAGAGGTAATGACTGTAACTAAAGAAGAAGAAACAACAAAAGAAGAAGAAATAACAACAATGCACCTAAACGAACATCCCTGAAACAAGTAAAGTGTTTCAAGTACCTAGGAAGTATAATATCATCAAATGGCAAATCAGAAGACGAGATCGAAAATAGATGCAGTAAGGCAAACCAACTCATTGAATAAATGGCACCAATACTAAAGAACAAACATGTATCAATAACTATTAAGAAAGGACTTTACAACACAATCTTCCTACCAACCCTATGTTACAAATGCCAAACCTGGACAATGACAGAAAAAGAGAAAAGAAAAATCACAACAAAAGGAATGCGATTCCTGAGAAGAATACTCAATGTATCAAGAAGAGATAAGATCAGAAATGAAGAAATCAGGACTAAAGTGGGGTTATAGCAGCACTTGATTTTATTACAAAGCAGCAAGTCAAATGTTTGGCCATGCCAACTAACAGTATACCGCAACAAGCAATGATATACAGACCAGAGGGAAAGCAGGAAGAGGCCAACCACGTAAACGATGGTCGAAGGGAATAACAGAGTCCATGGGAATATCGATACATGAAGCAGATAAGCGGGCACTCTCCCGCTGCTTATACTTCACCTCGACACTGAAAGGTACAAGAGGAACATGATGAGATGAGATGGGATGAGATTCAGCCGGTTTCCCTGGCTTAGGGGTTAACGTCTTTCTCCGTAATCCTGTATATTCTCGTGGGCAACGTAACTTGCGCGAGAGTCGGTAGCGGTTCTCTCCGCGTTGGTAACTTACGGGTATGTGAGCTGGTCACTCCGAAAGCAATGTCAAACTACTGAGCGTAATCTTGCCATGAACATCAACAGCAGCTGAAAAATGTTGATGTTCACTGCAACGTCCTTTTAAGGATATGAAAACAAAAAAATTCATCACAATATAAATGCTTATAAATTAGTTTTTGTAAGAAAAGTAAATGACCATTTAATATCCGTCTCTGCACATTGAGCAATTAATTTTGAACACACATGTGTTCGATGTGCCATTGTTTACAATAGAGTGTGTCCAGACCAGTATACTGTCAGCAGCTGTAGTCAATGTTAAATAAACCAACGCTTAAGAAGACTACCATAATTATTACACATGTGCTGTTTCTTTAGATGGAATTGCCTGCAGTGTAATCCCAGTGATGTCCTGCGTGTATTTATTTTA
Source organism: Cepaea nemoralis (assembly GCA_014155875.1). Taxonomy (NCBI): domain Eukaryota; kingdom Metazoa; phylum Mollusca; class Gastropoda; order Stylommatophora; family Helicidae; genus Cepaea; species Cepaea nemoralis. The sequence goes on along the minus strand of JACEFZ010004783.1, from coordinate 115,985 downwards.
TGTGTGCATGTAATAATGTGTAACTGATGCATGCCCGTGTGCTATTTCCCACGTTAACTCTGGGTTTAAGAACAGAAGAAAACATATGTTCATAAAGTTGTTTATGGTAGTTACTTTGTGAACTTCATTGCTAATCATAGCTCGTTGTCCCAACACTACATTAAACTGTATAGTCCATGACATATTGACCCTTGCATATATATATTAATCGAATTCACATCATACATTTGACTTAATCTGGACATGTAGATGAAGCGACTCTAATGGGTGTTTGGTAAATTTGGACGAGTGTTTAGTTACTTGGAGTGGCTTTCTGTTGTCGTCATGTAATGTGGGTGCCTTAATGTGATGCTATTATCTGAGGTGGTGAGCGGTATTGTGTATATGTTTCTTACGTCAAACATTCTTTGCCCACATTGTCAAAGAACATTTCCAGCCAAAATAGGCCTTATCAGCCATCTTAGAACCCAGGGCTCCACACATTCAACCCCATTGGATGTATTTGAATGGTCATCATCATTCTTGATGGACAAACAACAACAACATGTTTCTTATGTATTCATTGCAAATTAATTCTGAACATAGTGTATTCAGTGGTACCTCGGGTTACGAACTTTATTCGTTCCAGAACTCGGTTTGTAACCCAAAACATTCGTAACCGGAAACATTGAAATAGGAGTTTTCCTATCCCGACTCGGCATCACACTTGTGGACTGCTCGCGGATGTCGACCGAAGTGAATGGTCGCTTACTCCAGTTTCGTCTGTAGTACCCTTGCTCCTGCCTTCTCTCTCGCGAGTAAGGACAGTGAGCCTGTCGGCGTATCGAGTCACCCGACGATCCCGTCGTGCTTGATGTGACTTCGCCTGTCCGACTTCGATTCCCAGTGTGCTTAACACCATGGGCCTCTTCCCGACGGAGCCTGTTCGCCCTATCCACGGTTGAACACTTAGGAGACCTCAGACCCTCCCCACAGGATTTACTGCGTAGGACTGAGTCTACATCGCCCTCGTCTGGACCCAGAACCAAATCTAGCGCGATGGTAGTCGCACTAACTTGTGGAGAAACTACCTCGGAACTCTACAAATTCTGAAGGAGAGTACAATGGAACTTACGCAATTCCCCGCGGACCTTCACCTCATACGTGGATCGGGACATTATCCGTTCCACAGGAAAAGGGCCCTGCCATCCGAGTTCGAATTTCGCCCCCTCGATTGGGAGAAGCGCGAGAACCCTATCTCCGATCTGCAGAGATAATCCGTTTCTGGTCCTATGCTTTGGTGCTGCCAGACAACACTCTGAGCACGACCTGATGTATCTCCGCACGTCGCCTGTCATTCCAGGCCAGTGGTAGTGGCTGGAAAGACACTGGACCGTTGTCCCCACATCCTTATGTCCGGTTAAGGATAAGGTATGCACTCTATGTATCAAGCGGGATCTGTAGTCAGTAGGGACTACCATCTGACCGTACTGGCTATACCCTTGACCGGCTCTACGATAGAGCAACCGGTTTTCTGCATAGAACTGACCCGGAGTTGGCGGGTCGGAACTTTTGGATAACTCCAGTAAGTAAGGACGCAAGGTCGGGTCCCTACTTTGAGCACTGCTCACTAACCTCGCAAGAGAATGGTCAATCAACTTACCACACTGCCTTTCTCCATCCTTAGCTCTGGCCTGTCTAGCGCTCACTAGACGATGTTCCCTGGGGTCCCCCAGGAATACATGTAGATGACCGAGGATCAAAGGGTAAATAGGATCAGGCAGCACAGCCGCCTTGATGCTACCCTAACATACTTGCACCGAATGTTAATCCAAGCAATCGGAAAGTTCATAGCGACGGAGCTCTTCATGGCCGGCTGGAACTCTCTTGTTTCGCCAGTGAGCTGTCCTGGGCTCACAAGGTGGGATGAGATTACAGCCTCAAACTGCAATTCTGTATCGTATAGACATTCTACCTGCTTCCCAATCACCTCTATCGTTTCGACCACAGGTGATCTCTCTGACTCTGGTTTCTCTCTACCCTCATGTTTGGTCTCGCTAGGTCTACCCCTTTTTGAGGCGAGACAATCAAAGTGCAAGTCCTTCGGCTTCCTCAGACAGTCTACTGTATTATGGGAAGGTGCCTTACAGTACTTACACCACATCTTATTCCACTTCCGTTTTGGGGAGGCGGGAGGGCTTTGCTTCTCGGGTTTATTACCAGAGTTATCTACCACAGGATCTGCTACCTTGGATGATTCATTGGGACCTTTAGTCTTGGGCTTCTTATCATGTCCCTTCTGCCTTTTCGGTGGATCAGTCGGACTGGAATTCCCAGTCTCTCCATAGACTTCCACATACCTCTCAGCTAACTTATTTACTTTGTCTAGCCTCTCCGCTCCATTCTCCCCCAAGAAATTTCTCAAAGGCTTGGACATCTGCATTTTCATCTGATCCACCACCATCAGCTCTCTCAAACTCTTATACTCCTCTTTGAAACCGGCCAACGCCATCCATTTCAAAAGGTTTGAGTTCAACCTCACACTATAGGCCGAGAACATCTCACCTGGTTCTCGCTGGAAAGTTCTGAACCTCCGCCTATACGCATGGGCTGTCATTTCGTATCTCTTCAAAAGAGCCGACTTCAGGGTTGGATAATCATTTTCCATCCATGGTGGAAGACGCGCATACTCTTCGTACGCGGTGCCACGGAGTCCTTGTGAAAGCTTCAAGTTCCAACGCTCAGGCTCTAAGCCCATAGCTTTACACATAGCCTCGAATTTCTCCAAGAACTGATCAAACGTCTCTTTGTCAGGTTCAAATGGTGGAAACGGCCATTTTATAGCATGGTAAGCTGGTCTGCTGGCTGCTGATGAGTTAGGTAATGCTTCTCCACCTACTGCTCCCTCAGTTTCACCAACAGATTTAGCCTGTACCTCAAGTTGCTTTATACGGAACTCATGTTCCATTTCCAGTTTCCTAGCTTCTAATTTCTTAGACTCTAGTTCAGCTGCAAGTTTCTGTGACTGTTGGTCTGCAGCCATCTTTTGCTCTTCAAGTGCTAGCTTTCGAGCTTCAAGCTCAGCTTCTGACTTTCTTCGCTCCCTCTCTTCTGCTCTGAAGTCTCGTTCGCCTTCAAGTATATATGCCTTGAAGGCATCACCTTCCAATCCCATCTCAGTTGCAGATGCCCCCACCTTAGCTAAATCTAAAGTCCGAGTAGCCATGCTTAGTGTAACTAAGTCCCAGTATAGATATGCAATACACAAGTACAATGCTAACTATGAATCTAACTAACAATGTAACTAACAATGTATACTAAATTAACTAAAGTCTGTCCACGTCGAATAAAAGGTATCATTAGCCCTACTCGTCACGTAGACAATAAGTATAGGACAGATGACACTATAACCTATCCCTACGAGATGTCAGAACAATGAGAAGATCCCGGACGAGCCATCACTCTATGACCTGTAACAAGACCCCCGGGGCTTGGACGGGTTTGTTACCATAGATAATATCCCCAGCCTTTGCTCCGACCACCTCAATAGAACTTTACCTCTACCAGGCCCCACACAAACCGGGACAGCTGAACCTCGCCTCCCCACTTAGGGACTCCTACCTAAAGTGGGCTCGGACAAGACACCAGTCATAATAATACACAAAGCCATGGCTAACAAATCAAAATTTAATTTATAACTACGTCAACTGCAACACAGAGAAGAATGGCTGAAAGCCTGACTAGAAGACAATATTTACAAGAGAGGATCTACTGCTGAGTCATCTTCATCACGGAGACTGTGACTTAAGTTCGTGCTGTTGTCCTGTCGTGGTTTCGACTAACCCGGGAAACCTCCAGTGCACCAGAGCTCTAAGGTGTCTCTCCTTTTCCAAAGTCAACTGCTTCCGCTGGGATCCAGATCTCGGGATGCTCAGGCATACGACTGATGCCTGATATACACTTCTGTTGAGGATCATCCCTCGATGACTTATCAATCACAAGTACCACTCCGCTGATGACTTCTGGGTTAACCTTTTAATCCTTCAGGTCCCCCACTAAAGAAAAGTCTTATAGCACACTACACAAGTATCTATAAGAGCCTGGTTGCTCTCTGTCTCGCCAGTTCCTGGAAAACACTTAGCAACAACCTATAACTGGAGCACTGCCTCCATATTATCACAATGTCACAACTGCATGACTCAATAAGTGAATTAACACTGAACATATTCTCATACAGCTATTGTACAGTTCGGTAGGTATGAACTACCCTAGTCGTTCACCAAGTCTATTCACTCACTCAAGTAGGTAGGTATCAACAACTTGCCCAGTTCTTCAGAATGTCAAATCTCTGATGCCGGTCATATGACCCGGTTCATGGCTTCAACAAAGGATCACCACTGTAGATTCACCCTTTCGGCTTCGTGAACTGTAGACAAAGTGTCCCATAACGACCCAGCCGGGCCGGAAGCATAATAAACTGGCCATTATCATGACTGGTTGACATTAGGTTCTACACTTGAATTTCATTTCCTGGAACATCACAAAGTTATCATTGAACGAAATATGTACCAGTACCTCACTGGTTTGAACACATAGACGTATTAGTCTCTGACCCTATCTGGATCGCTTGACTACCTTCGTCGGACTCTTGACGGTGGTCTTAGCCTAGACCTACCGGCTCATCTCAATTCAATTGACTTCCAGTAATTGTTGACAGATTCAGATGACTGCTCCCAGTAACGCCTTACATCTGATCTTGATAGGCACTGGAGCTCGGAAGTCCCATGGAGCTTATGGTTGAGCTCCTAAATCTTCATAGGATCTAACCTATAAACAGATCCTGTCACAGATCCTGAAACATGGAGGGGTGGGTGTGAGTACTCAACTACAACAAGGACTACACTACATCTCCACATTAATACATGCCTCTCAGTTCTCTCTCTCTCCCCCCCCCCTCTCTCTCTCTCTCTCTCTCTCTCTCTCTCTATATATATATATATATATATATATATATATATATATATATATATATATATATATATATATATATATATATATATATAAGTGATCATCAACATCATTCATCTACTCTTAATAATCATGTATAGGTATGAGGCTGCGAAAGAAAGCACTAATACACCAGTGTATAGTTAAGTAACTCGTCTGGGCTCAGATAGCCCGATAGCACCAAGTCGACTGTATGACTCTGTCAAAGGATCCTTCGCCTGGTGCTAATCCACTCCTGTTTCTTCACAATCCATCAACCCGGAAATACACCTACTTCACTTTCAGTGTAGTGGTTACTTTATCTAGGAGGTGCCCAGCCGGACATATCCTCAGTCCATATCTACTCCACAATTAATCAATCCCTTCACCCATGGATTCACTAATTAAACCTAACTTATTAGACTACACACTCTTAATCAATTTACATCACAAATCATTAACGTAGCCCTAATAATTATAACAAGGAAGTGTTAAACTTAATTAACAAACTTAGTACACAGCAACAGCTTCTGTTCTGGGATCTCCGTCCCAGAACACCGTTTGACCTTTAGTAATTGACCCTCATCCATGACGGTCAAGTCTGTACCGGTCGAGCACAGATGTGGTGGCCCTCCACCAATACACTCTCCCACAGCTCCGGCGGGCAAGGCGCATTCTGTCCGTGGCTAGTTAGGCCACGTCCTCCCTTTAAAAGAGGCTACCAGCCTCCTTCTCCTAAATCTCCAGCTCCCCTTTTGGGGGGTCCATTACCCCCGATCATACTACTACTTCCTCACTGCAGTAACCCAGTTACTCCATTATCAGAGTCAGGTTTCTTGAAGAAGAGAATAATAGAGACAGACTAGATTCGGTTCACATTTCGATCTATATATACGCAACGGCCTCGATTATAGAGCGTCGCATCGCTCTCGGTCGGTTATGTTCAACCATCGGTTAAGCACTATTGCTTTGGGTCAGACACGCAACATAACGGTCGGTAGGACAGGCCTCGGAACCAGTCGGTCGGCTAGACACACGTACTAGTGTACACGCATGGTCACGCTAGCAGACAGGCATACAACCAAGCAGTGACATTCAGGCATAAATACTTTCTATCAACGGTCATCCAGAAAATACAAATCTTTCCGCCTATGAGGAACAGCACTGGACTATTCACACAGTAAATACTTACCTTGAAATCCCACTGAAATAACCACCTTGTCCTCAGAATAATATCACCACAGCTATCAGACATAAATTACCATCCTATTCTAGCCAAGCAGATGACACATCTTTAATAATAACAAGCACTGACTTATCACTATTACTGAGTATAGCAACACAATGTAACGCATGTCAAACTCCTGCCCTGAGTATTTAATTACTAATCAGATATCTGACACATCTGCTACACAGTTGGTAGATTACCCGAATCTACTTACACCGAGCAGTAATAATAACATTATTATTAACATAATCACAATCATTAACAATGCAGATCTGGTACACTAGCATTAAATCACTTCTATCCGAATATCGGATTTACCCAGGTATCAGCAGACACACATGTACAGCTTTTAGTATACTCTCTCACAACCGTGTTGTTTCCTGACGCATCTGTCAACCACATTACACGGCCGATCAATAACCGCTAATTAAATATGCAGACAAGCGACGGTAAATTTATGCTCTGCGCGGAGACTTTTCATTCGGCGTTTCATTCGTTTCGCGAATAAAGGCGCCGTATTTACGGACAACGTTTAAATTAAATAAGTAATGCCACAGTACCTGTGATATCAGAAATCACAATCATCAACTGCCGATGTCCGCCTGGCTGCGTTCACTGACATCTCTCTCAGCAGTTAATTACTGCGATCTTACTTCGTTGAGGTCTGGCTGGCGACTGCTCCAAGATCACCGAAGTGCATCCTCACAATGCCTTCACGGGCCCAGTGAATTTCATGAGCCACGGAGAAATCCAGTATCACGAAGAATTCCACACTCCCCGTGTTCCTAGAGGCAATTGTGGGTCCTTCGTGCGAGCAAACCACATACTAACTTGTCAAGGGGCATTCGAGAAACTTCTAGTATTCACCCGAGATGTGACGTCACGAACTACTTTCGAAGGGGGGAATCCCCTGGTTAGTATTATTAAATCCAGGGAGACTAACCGGTCGCGATCCCATCAAAGGGAAATAATACAGAGATTAGACTGTATCTTAGTCGTTTCGTCACAGTAAGCAATGAAGAGAAAATGAGAATTGAAAAAAAAAATGTTCATACTTACCTCACAGTTCTACATTCATTTATCACGGCATATTAATTATCCAATTAGTGTATTCTACCATCCTTGTGTTATAGTACACAAGTTAGTTATGTACTCTGTGTGTAGTGCAAGTATGTCTGCATTCACTGTTCATGACAGACAGGTGATATATGAGCGTTGTGTACATGTGCATTGAAATGTGACTATATGTACGTCCCATTGCATGTGTTTGATCGTTGTCTACACAAGAACACAAGTCTGTTCACATACAATAACATGCCAATAAATATATGCGGTCACGCCTACGTCAGTGTGTACTTGCAGACATACTAGTTCTCAGTTATGTCAAATGGGGAAAACTTTGCACTATCTAACACAGCTCATAAATAATTTCATAATAATTGAATGTCACTCACAGAAGTAGAGGACACACGTGAAATTACAGTACACATTAGACAACATAACTTCAAAACAATGTATTCCCGAAGTGAATTTTAATAAACGAAGGCATATCACTAGATTGCACAATTTATTGCTTGGCATATTTTGCTGAATCTCGTCCCGTGGTAGACAATTGAAATCACTGTGTGAACATGTGAATTTTTCAGCTTTAAGGAATTATCTAATTACATTATTTCATGCTGTGTGATTTCTGCAGTATGTACCTGACGAGATGTAGCGAAATATGCCTGGCAGTAAATATTGCAATCTATTGTTTCTGTCTTCGTTATAATGAACTTGTCGGAATTCGAACCTGTCACCTGTAATTGATAATAGGCCTAAGCTGCAACTAGATACATAGCTCTAGGTTTAGGTGAATGTCAGCGCTGGATAATGAATGCCACCTTTTTTGGATATTTCTTCCTCTTCTTGTTCGTCTTCTTGTTCGTCTTCTGACTCTTCTTCTGTGGCTTCTTCTTATTCTCATTTTCTTCGCCATTTGCTTCTAGCACTGCCTCTGTTCCATGTCGCAAAGTCATATTGCAAAGCATCATATTTAAGGATGAATATCTTGGTGGCTTCAAATTGAAAAAGAACAGGTCAGAGAAACAAAACAAACAACAAGAAGAGATAAATAGAAGCTGAAATAAACATTTAAAACTAATCTAATTTTATTGTATTCTCAGCTGCGCCTACAACAACAACAGGTAAGATTTTACATGCTCCACTCTTTATCACAGTTTGAGTGCAAATAAGCTATTTATAAAACGAATCACGGCCTTTAACACACATTAGGGCGCATTTAACCTGTGTTTGAAAATGCATATTTGTTTGATATGGTCATTTTCTCCTTCTTCTTCTTGTTCTTTGTTTAGTCGTAAACACTGACTTCTGGTTCAGAAAGGAAAGACAACTAGTGATCACAATTTTGCCTGGAAAATCACTTCAGTGTAGATCGTGACGTCGTGCAATTAAACATGCAACATTTAGACGTGTGATAGAAGTGTGGATTTGTCTTCACACAATTCACATAGGATAATGTAAATAACTCACAGAAGATAAAGAAAACATGAGACAACCTTTTGTCACAAAAATTTACTACTACATTGAAGAATGAAAAGAAGTAACTCGTTCACTAAAATACTAGACATAGTTCACACAAAGAATTTGAAGTAAATATGTCAAAACTATTGGAATTCATTTAATTCTAAGCTGAGCCAGAAAATAAAACAGGTACGATTTTATATTTTCTAATATTCAGCCGTGTAATTATAGCACATGGATAGTCTAAACGAAATGTGTAGGGAACTTAACATGAAAATTAGCACAAGTAAAACAGAGGTAATGATTGTAACTAAAGAAGAAGAAACAACGAAATAATAAGAAACAACAGCAATGCACCTAAACGAACATCCCTTGAAACAAGTAAAGAGTTTCAAGTACCTAGGAAGTATAATATCATCAAATGGCAAATCAGAAGACGAGATCGAAAATAGATGCAGTAAGGCAAACCAGCTCATTGAACAAATGGCACCAATGCTAAAGAACACACATGTATCAATAACATGGACAATGACAGAAAAAGAGAAAAGAAAAATCACAACAACAGAAATGAGATTCCTGAGAAGAATACTCAATGTATCAAGAAGAGATAAGATCAGAAATGAAGAAATCAGGACTAAAGTGAGGGTTATAGCTGCACTAGATGTTATTAGAAAGCAGCAAGTCAAATGTTTGGCCATGCCAACTAACAGTATACCACAACAAGCAATGCTGTGCAGACCAGATGGAAGCACAATAAGAGGCTGACCACGTAAACGATGGTCGAAGGGAATAACAGAGTCCATGGAATATCGATACACGAAGCCCATACGCGGGCACTCTACCGCTGCTTATACTTCACCTCGACACTGCAAGGTACAAGAGGAACATGATGAGATGAGATGAGATGAGATTCAGCCGGTCTCCCTAACCTAGAAGTTAACGTCTTTCTCCGTAATCCTGTATATTCTCGGGAGCAACGTAACTTGCGCGAGAGTCGGTAGCGGTTCCCTCAGCGTTGGTAACTTAGGGGTATGTGAGCCGGTCACTCAGAAAGCAATGGCAAACTACTGAGCGTAATCTTGCCAAGAACATCAAGAGCAGCTGAAACCATGCTGATGTTGACTGCAACATCCTTTTAGGGATATGAAAAAAAATATTCATCACAATATAAATGCTTATACATTACTTTTTGTATGAAAAGTATACGGCCATTTAATATCCGTCTCTGCACATTGGGCAATTAATTTTGAATATACATATTTTCGATGTGCCATGGTTTACAATAGAGTATATCCAGACCAGTATACTGGCGGCTGTTGTAGTCAGTGTTAAATAAACCAACCCTTAAGACGACTTTTTTTTTTTTTTGCATATCCTTTGCAGGACTTAGCTATCAACACCAGTATCTTTCAGCTGTGTGTTGATTTCTTGGCAAGATTACGCTCAGTAGTTTGCCATTGCTTTCTGAGCGGCCGGCTCACATAAGTTACCGATGCGATTCGAACCACTGCTGATTCTAACCGTCATCACGTTACCGACGAGAGTATACGAGATTACGGAGAAAAGGCATAACCTCTAAGCCACGAAGTCGGCTTAAGACGACTACCATAATTATTACACAAGTGCTGTTTCCTTAGATGAAATTGCCTGCAGTGTAATCCCAATGATGTCCTGCGTGTATTGTATGTGTGCATGTAATAATGTGTAACTGATGCATGCCCGTGTGCTATTTCCCACGTTAGCTCTGGGTTTAAAAACAGAAGAAAACATCTGTTCATAAAGTTGTTTATGGTAGTTACTTTGTGAATTTGATTGCTAATCATTGATCGTTGTCCCAACACTACTTTAAACTGTATAGTCCATGACATATCGACCCTTGCATATATATTGAATTCACATCATACATTTGACTTAATCTGGACGTGTAGATGAAGCCACTCTAATGGGTGTTTGGTAAAATTTAGACCAGTGTTTAGTTGATTTGAGTGGCTTTCTGTTGTTGTCCTGTAATTTGGGTGCCTTGAATGTGATGCTATTGTCTGAGGCGGTGAGTGGTGTTGGGTATCTGTTTCTTATGCATTTATTGCATATTAATTATGAACATAGTGTATTCAGTGGTACCTCGGGTTACGAACTTCATTCGTTCCAGAACTCGGTTCTCATCCCAAAACATTCGTATACGGAATCATTGAAATCAATTAAAGATACTCCGTTTCTATATGAAAGAATCGTTCTTTTTTATTAACATCCGGTCGTTTACCTGACAAAA
>JACEFZ010004783.1:92500-100000 GCA_014155875.1 Cepaea nemoralis | reverse complement strand
ACTGAAACAATGATACGTTCTTGTTCTTCTACTACTGCTAAAAATATTACTACTGCAACTAGCACGACTACTACTACTACTACTATTACTACTACTACTACTACTACTACTACTACTACTACCACTACTACTGCCATTATTACTACTACTACTACTACTACTACTACTAATACTGCTACTACTACTATTACTACTACTACTACAACTACTACTAATACTACTACCACTAATAATACTACTACTACTACTACTACTACTACTACTACTACTACTACTACTATTACTACTACTACTACTACTACTACTATTAATACTACTACTAATACTACTACTACTACTACTACTACTACTACAACTAATACTACTACTACTACTACTACTACTACTACTACTACTACTACTACAAATACATCTAATACTACTGCTAATTCTCATGCAACTCCTTCTTCTTGTTCTTGTATTAGTACTTTTTTCTCTTTTGTCTTCTTCTCTCTTTTATTTAGACTTAAGCACTGATATCTAGCTTTGAAATGAATGGCAAATAGCGATCGAAAAATGCATAAACTATCAATTCGTTGTTGATCCTGACTTCCTGCAAAAGAACATGGAAAATTTTGATATGAGATGAAAGTGATAATTTCTTTTTAAACGACTCAAATAATATAATGTAGATGACCTACGGAAAAGACAGAATTCATGAGACAAAAATGTATAGTAAAATTATAGCACTACAATAAAGAATCTTTAAAAGTCTGGTACAGCGAGGTGTGACGAGGGGATCTGGCCGACGATCGACGCTCAGAGGAAAGGCGAGGCCGACATGTAATCAGATTGCTACTGGAACTATTAGTGTTGGAACTCTTCGCTGCTGCTGAGGATGGGGACGGAGGGCTTATGGGAATGTCCCGAATGTTGTGATGTCGGTTCCTAAATCAATTAATCAATCAATCAATCAAAAGAAGTATCCCGTTCACTAGAATACTAGATAGACTTCCAGCATAGAAGTAATATTTCAATGCAATCGATTTTCATTTTATTTTCAGCTGACCCAGAATCTACAAAAGCTACGTTTATATATATATATACACACACACACACACACACACACACACACACACACACACACACACACACACACACAATCACTCACACCCTCACTCTCACACACATACACTCATACACAAATCATAATACGAATGATAATAAACTATATTTTATAAAAAGTAAACGGCCATTGAATACCCGTCTTGGCACATGTGACATTTGATTTTGAATACATAGTTTATGATGTGGTCACCAGCACGCCGGAATTATAACAAACAAACAAACAAAATACATTAATGAATGTAAGAATTCCTTTTCTGCTTTCTTTTCTTCTTCCTCGATATATAACTGTTGTTGTTCTCTTATTGTTGTTGTTACTATTTTTGATGTTGTGTTTCTTCTTCTTCTTCTTCTTCTTCTTCTTCTTCTTCTTCTTCTTCTTCTTCTTCTTCTTCTTCTTCTTCTTCTTCTTCTTCTTCTTCTTCTTCTTCTTCTTCTTCTTCATATTATCTATTATTATTATTATTATTATTATTATTATTATTATTATTATTCTAATAATTTTTACTTCGTTTTCCTCCTCTTCCCCCGTCTTCTTCTTGTTCGTCATTTGTTTCTCTTTCTTCTTGTTCTTGTTCTTGTTCTGTTTTTCTTTCTTCTTCTTCTTGTGCTTTCACTACTAGAATATCAGATAGACACCGACAAAGAAGTTGAAGTAATTATTTCAATATATCGAATTTCTTGTTATTTTCAGCTGAGCCGATAACTACAACAGGTACGATGTTATATCTTCTTCTAATGCATACCACACTTTGAATGAAAATACAGTATTTATAAAACGTAAAGTGGCCTTTAACACAAATAAAGGCGCATGTTTCATGCTATGCAGGACACATATTCGTATGTGATCAGGTCTAAGCAGGAATTGAAAATAACCATATTTAAATAATAAATAATTGTTTTCTTCTTCTTCTTCTTCTGTGAACAATCTTCCACAAGAAATCAAAGACATCACCAATCCCTATTCATATAATCGCAAATTACTCGAACACTATCTCAGTACAGATTATCTTCCCCCTTAATAATAGAGATAATAATAATAATAACAAAACCTTAGTATAACAGCCAGTCCCCTTTTGGTAGGCCAGTATATTCCACATGGCTAATAACAAGAGTCAGACCATTATCTAATTTTACTGTGTCGTGTAGTTTTGATGTTCGCATTTTGCCCATGCCTTTATAATGCATATCTTTTATATTGTTGCTGTTCTCTGTTAGCCTTGAATGATGTGTGAATGAAATAATGTATGAAAGAGAGTGATAGAAGGGCAGAATGTTAGACGGGCCTGCGTGCCTAATTCTTAACCCTTTGAAAATAAAGTTTGTTCGTTCGTTTGTTCGTTCGTTCGTTCTTCTTCTTCTTCTTCTTCTTCTTCTTCTTCTTCTTCTTCTTCTTCTTCTTCTTCTTCTTCTTCTTCACTGTTTAGACGTAACCACTGACTTCTAGTTTGAAAACATGCCTAGTAAATCAATTCGATGTCGATCGTTAAGTCTTACAATAAAACATGTTGACATCATAAGAAACCGCATCTTTTTATGATGACTGACTATAAGTTTGTGGTTTCAATTTGAAGAAGATGAGCCAGGGAAGGGAACATGGCAAGCATAACTAGAAGTTGAGGTAGACATTTATATATAATACTATGTTTTTTTGTTTTTTTTTCAGCTGAGCCAGAAACTACAACACGTATGTTCTCAATTTACTATTCTTCAATTTATTGCATACGTAATTGACTATACTGAAACAATGATACGTTCTTGTTCTTCTACTACTGCTAAAAATATTACTACTGCAACTAGCACGACTACTACTACTACTACTATTACTACTACTACTACTACTACTACTACTACTACTACTACTACTACTACCACTACTACTGCCATTATTACTACTACTACTACTACTACTACTACTACTAATACTGCTACTACTACTATTACTACTACTACTACAACTACTACTAATACTACTACCACTAATACTACTACTACTACTACTACTACTACTACTACTACTACTACTACTACTATTACTACTACTACTACTACTACTACTATTAATACTACTACTAATACTACTACTACTACTACTACTACTACAACTAATACTACTACTACTACTACTACTACTACTACTACTACTACTACAAATACATCTAATACTACTGCTAATTCTCATGCAACTCCTTCTTCTTGTTCTTGTATTAGTACTTTTTTCTCTTTTGTCTTCTTCTCTCTTTTATTTAGACTTAAGCACTGATATCTAGCTTTGAAATGAATGGCAAATAGCGATCGAAAAATGCATAAACTATCAATTCGTTGTTGATCCTGACTTCCTGCAAAAGAACATGGAAAATTTTGATATGAGATGAAAGTGATAATTTCTTTTTAAACGACTCAAATAATATAATGTAGATGACCTACGGAAAAGACAGAATTCATGAGACAAAAATGTATAGTAAAATTATAGCACTACAATAAAGAATCTTTAAAAAGTCTGGTACAGCGAGGTGTGACGAGGGGATCTGGCCGACGATCGACGCTCAGAGGAAAGGCGAGGCCGACATGTAATCAGATTGCTACTGGAACTATTAGTGTTGGAACTCTTCGCTGCTGCTGAGGATGGGGACGGAGGGCTTATGGGAATGTCCCGAATGTTGTGATGTCGGTTCCTAAATCAATTAATCAATCAATCAATCAAAAGAAGTATCCCGTTCACTAGAATACTAGATAGACTTCCAGCATAGAAGTAATATTTCAATGCAATCGATTTTCATTTTATTTTCAGCTGACCCAGAATCTACAAAAGCTACGTTTATATATATACACACACACACACACACACACACACACACACACACACACACACACATCATAATACGAATGATAATAAACTATATTTTATAAAAAGTAAACGGCCATTAAATAACCTTCTTGGCACATGTGGCATATGATTTTGATCACATAGTTTTTGATGTGGTCACCAGCACGCCGGAAGTATAACGTACAAAACAAAACTAATACATTAATGATTGAAAGAATTCTTTTTCTGCTTTTTCTTCTTCTTCCACGATATATAAATGTTGTTGTTCTCTTATTGTTGCTGTTACTGTTTTTGATATTGTGTTTCTTCTTCTTCTTCTTCTTCTTCTTCTTCTTCTTCTTCTTCTTTCAGCTGCTTATTATCTTGCTACTTTTAAATTTACTGATGATTTGTTTTTTCTATGCCTTTAAACTATTTCAAGAAAAGACATCTGATAAAATGAGTATATCTGAATTTGGTCAACACAATGCAGAAGAGGAATACAAATTAAAATAAAATATTAATATGAAAAAAGTAAATGGTTCATTTACATTCATTAATGCGCATTGGGTACATTTTCTTCTACAGATGCTTTCATAGATCATACGACACTGTTTCAGTTATGAATATAGTATTATGTAGGTCGGAACAAATGCAAATAATACTTAAGGGAATACAAATTCTTCATCGTTTTCATCTTCTCCTCCTCCTTCACCTCATTACCACGCTCATGTTTCTCTTTCTCCTCTATCCCCATATTCTTCTTGTTCTTCTTCTCGTTCATCTATATCCGCTGCTTTTGCGTCTTTCGAGGACACATTAAGAAACCCCATCTGTAAAGATTACTAATTATTTGTGATTTCAATATGAAGAAGATGTCCTAGGAACTGGAACATTGAAGGTATACGTAGAAGTAGACATTTCTTTATTCATCATCATCAAGTGCCGTGCCAGCTGGCGTAAGTGTTCATGGCTCTCCACAGATCTCGGTCTTTGGTTTTCTGGATCAACTCTGCTGCTGATATTCCTCCATGCCACCGTTTCAATCCATCCAGCATCATTTCTCTTGGTCTGCCTCTGCCTCTCTTCCTCTCGATCTTTTCAGTTGTTACGATGTTCTCCAATGCCTCTCTTCTCATCACGTGACCGAAGAAAGATGTTTGCCTCTGTCTTATTGTTGTATATAATGTTCTAGTTTCATTAGCCTGTTTCAGGCAGTCGTCGTTAGTTACTCTGGCAGTCCAAGGAATTCGCAACATTCGTCTCAGGAACCACATCTCTGTTGCTTCTAATTTCTTCTTACTTTGTTCATTTACATTCCAAGATTCACTGCCATACAGCAAAACTGGTTCTACATAGCATTTCAGCACTCTCTTTCTTACATTCAGTGATAGTGACTTATTGCACAAGATACTCTTCATTTTCTGAAATGCGGCTTTTGCCTGCCCTATTCTGCTCCTAATCTCTGTTGTACATCTTCCACCTGATGTTATAAATGCCCTAGGTATCTAAAATTATCCACTTGGTTAAGGATTTTTCCTTCTATTTCTATGTCACATTTTGGTGTCACCATTTTCTTTGATATTACCATTGTTACTGTTTTCTTGATATTCAAGGAGAGTCCTTTCCTTGCACTCTCTGTTACTACAACGTCTAATAATTGCTGTAGGTCTGTTGAATTATCCGCCACCAATACTGTGTCATCTGCATAGCGTATATTATTTATATTATAACCTCCAACTAGTATTCCTGGCATCTCTTTGATCTCTCTCATTATTACTTCGCTATACAGGGAGAAAAGATCTGGTGACAAGACACACCCCTGTCGTACTCCTAGCTTTATCTGTTCGTAACTGCCCTCTTTATTTCCCATTTTAATTGCTGCTACTTGGTTCCAGTAAACATTCTTTATTATTCTTAAATCTTTTCCACCAATGTTGATATCTTCCAACATTTTAATCAGTTCATCATGTTTTACTTTATCAAATGCCTTAGTATAATCTATGAAGCACAAATATATGTCTCTCGGTTTCTCTATTGACTTTTCTATTAGTGTCCGTAATGTATAAATTGCATTGTTTGTGCCCCTTTCCTTCCACAAATCCATACTGTTCTTCACTAATTTCCATTTTAATTTTCTTTTTGTTTCTTCTCATTATGATTCTGAGTAGAAGCTTAGTGATATGGTTTATGAGGTTAATTGTACGAAAATCCTAACAATCAATTGCTCCTAGTCTTTTTGGTATAGCTATAAATACAGATTTCAGCATATCACTACTGCAAATATCATTCAACATTTTGGTTAATATATCTACTCCAAATTCTCCCAACACTTCTTTATTTCTTTATTATCGTATGTTTTTTGTTTGTTTTTGTTCCAGCTGAGCCAGAAACAACAGGTAAGTTGTGTATTTACTGTCTGTCACATAATTAGACACACAGGTAACAATAATGAAACAATGACACCATTGAAACATGGTTGTCTTCTACTACTACTACTACTAGTACTACTACTACTACTACTACTACTACTACTACTACTACTACTACTACTACTACTACTACTACTATTACTACTACTAATACTACTACTACTGCTACTACTATAACTACTACTACTACTACTACTATTACTACTACTACTACAACTAATACTATTACTGCTATTACAACAAAAACAACTACTGTTACCACTACTACTACTACCACTACTACTATACTACTACTACTACTACTACTACTACTACTACTACTACCACTACTACTATACTACTACTACTACTACTACTACTACTACTACTACTACTACTACTACTACTACTACTACTACTACGATTATTCTGGCAAAGACTGCACAAAAATTTAGGGATATCGAGTTATAACTATGCAGAACACAATGTGCAAGATCCTGAAGAAGGTAATTGTCAAAATAAATGTCACGCCAGCTGGAGAGGCAAGGTGTTTTCCCACCTTGCCTTGGAGGCACCGTCCACAGTGAGAAACCAGGACCAATGCAGCAGTTTTTTGCCCATGATGTCTATGAAGGTTTCCACTCAGGCATTGAAACCTTTGCTGCAGTGATTGATCTTGAGGACGCGTACACCAGGATACCAGTGGATTTCTTAATTCTTTAGCTTTTTGATCTCAAGATCAGTCCTTTCCTCCTTAGATGGATCGCTGCTGTCCGCTTCCAACGGAAAGTAGTCTTTTTGTGTGTCAGTTAGACTTCGAAACCAACAACAATATATCCTGGCCTACCACGGGGATCACCATTATCTCAGGTGCTGTTCAACGCCTACACTTTGAAAATCACCAGCGAGCAAATCATAGGACCGGGGAGGACATTGTCGTATGCAGACGATGTTTTAGTGTATCGACAGGGTAAGGGCAGAGATATGGTTGCTTTAAAACTACAAACCGAACTTAATCGCATAAGCACTTGGTGTACTGAAGCTGGGGCAATGGTCAACTCAACAAAGACAACAGTGACATGGTTCTTTCTAAATAACCATATTGTCAACACCACTTTGCCAACTGTAAATCTCGGCTCAGAGACGGTGGAAAGCACGCAGGCAACGAATTACCTGGGG
>JACEFZ010004783.1:77500-85000 GCA_014155875.1 Cepaea nemoralis | reverse complement strand
AATAATTAACAAGACCAAGTAGACTTCGGACCTGTTTCTTGGTCGTTGGCATAGTCAAATTGAGAATCTTGGTCACAATCTTTTCATCTGTTTTGAGTTGGCCCCTGCAGATGGTATGGCCTAGGAAGTCAATTTCTTCCATGCCCAACTCTACTTTAGTTGGTTTGACTGTGAGACCGAATAATCGCAACCTATCGAAGACATGTCGCAGTTTCTGTAGGTGTGATGTCCAGTCTACAGTATGGATACATATGTCATCTATGTATGTAGATATATTGGTTATCCCGTGGAGAAGATCCCTACTTAGACGGACAAAAGTGGCAGGAGCATTACGAAGGCCGAAAGGAAGAAATCGCCACTCATAGAGGCCTAACGGAGTAGAAAAAGCTGTTAAAGGAATTGAATTTTCCTGCATCGGGACCTGCCAATATCCTTTCGAGAGGTCGAGTTTGAAAAAGATGTGAGATGTAGACATATCAAGGATCAAATCCTCGCATGCTGGGCTTGGCTCAGCATCAATTTTGGTCACGTTGTTTAAACGTCGATAATCGACGCAGAGTCGAATAGTTGAGTCCTTTTTGGCGGCAATGACGATAGGGAAAGAATATTCTGACTGAAAATAAAGATGCACGGTTAACATAGTGAATATCAAAATAATTCAAAAATATACTAATTTAATTTGTCGGAAAATACGGCCCTTGGGATGTTCCACCGCTGTCTTCCGGACACAAAATGATCGACTTGACAGCAGAACTGATGTTTCTGTTTAGTAGAGCATCAATACTTTAGAAACATGCATATGATATAAATACATGTTCTTATTTCATGCGGCTGATGAATCATACATCTGATCTAGATAATGATAAATGATGTTAATGAATGAATGTTATGATAGTCTAAATTATCGTCATGATTAGTAAGATGATTCGTCATATGAATGTCAATGTCGTCTTGTCTTCACTTTCTATCTTGTTTGGTATAACTACGTTCTATGGCTTCCGTTCAGTAGCTAATATATTTTCTTAGTGCAAAAGGAACTTATTGTGCACAAATATCTAAATGAATGTGATGAATGTTGTCGTTGATGGCTGTATCACAGAAAATGAAATGTACACGATGGTTTGCTGGATATTTTACATACATATTTGTATACATTTTCATTACCACAAATTCATACACATTTCCTACTAATTTCCGTAGAATAACACAATTTGTAAATTAATCTTTCTTCATTGTGGTTCAAGCTCCACGAATGGTAACATATTAAGTATCACGTAGTACTGGTGTTGATCACTAACGTTCACTTACAAAACAAAATTATTTCTGACATTGTCTGGTAAATAATTTACGTTAATTTTTAAGTATTTTTCACACAGAAAAATTGGGGTCCTTTTAACACAAAGATAATGCCCAAATGTTATGTTGCCGTTGGTTCAGGGACATTCTGACACCAAATGGGGTCCTGCCTGTCAGCGACTTACTTGCGACAGGTATTTCAGGACTCCCCTACTTTTGCACCACACGAAATAATAACTCGTGTATTTGCAAAAGGATACAATTTATTTAGAGCTGATTACAAACAAGCTCTGCGAGCGGAATTCTTCATTGACAATAAACATCATGGTACGTTACACAGATGGAATGAAGAGGTGATAATGATACTATTAATCACTGAATGGAATCTAAAGCCTAACAATCACTATTGTCTATAAACGTATAGTATTTCTAAGGAACACGTCTGCTCTCTAGCCGTCTCAGTCCTCGTCTGTCCTCACGCTCTATTTGCGTGTTCAAACACGGAGGTTGGGTCACTCCGTGCGCTGGCGAGTCTTGCGTGCGTGGAGTCCCAGCACGCTGGTCAGTTAACTGAAGTAACCTGTACTCCATGGTTACTCCTCGAGGCGAGTTTCCTAGAGTCTTGGGAAACCCTTGCTCACTTGCACTCAATGCTCTCTTGGCTGACACAAGTGTGTCCTGTTGTAAAGCTATTTATAGCGCTTGTGTCTCTTCTGTCTGGTGTTCTTTAATGGTCTCTGTCTTAGCTCTCTTTCTTATATCCTTAACACTGTAAACTCGTTGACTACTACTACTACTACTACTACTACTACTACTACTACTACTACTACTACTACTACTACTACTACTACTACTACTACTATCACTACTACTACTACTTCTTTAGTTCTCTTGAAATATATCTATAACTGCAGTATAGTCGGTTGTTTGAATCTAACAGTCATTTTTAAGTTCACTCAGAGGTCCAGAGTTTATCTTCCACAGTTGTCTCTCTAGGCCAGAAGATTTGCCTGGATATGTTGTAGTTTGGGCAATCCTGGAGTATGTGCTCTTCTGTTTGCGACGACAAACCACATGTACACATGGCTGAGTCACAAATACTGAATTTTGTATACTTGTGCTTGCGTAATCTGTTGTATCCTTTTTAGAGGCGCAGAATAATGACCTGTTTTTGTCTGTCCATAACGTGGTAGTCGTTTTGAGTAGGATTTGGTGGCCTTCTGACTGATTTTATCATTCTTTTCTTTTTTATGTTATGTAATGGGCACAATAGGCTGTTCTTCTTTTGCTCCTTCATTAGCCAATCGATCAGCTTTGCCGTGTGTCAGAGTCCTAATTAGTAGCTCTGTCTAGCTCGCTGGACTTAGACAGGCAAATTACAACATCTACGACACATCTACCAATAACACATGAATGCAATCGGAAACTGGCAGGAGCTATCTCCTGAACAATCATTTATTACAATATATATTACAGGCTGACAACATAGTCGCACTTCACGCTCAAACAATCGTTCACCACTAACAGCCACGCGCTAGCTCACAATGGCGATCTTTACACTGTCGCCCGTATGATCATTCACAATCACAACTTCACATCATCCCGCACATATCACAGTTAGTACATTCCTCGAATATCACTACACAACGTTCATCTCCATCTATCCGTCACAACCACTATCGTTCTATCGTTCTATCGTTCTATCGCTCTCTAGATCTCCACACGTCCGTCTCTACTCGCTGCCTCACACACAATCCCCATCCTCTCCTTGACCTCCCCACATCACGTGGCTCTGTTCACGGGCTTCTTGCCTGACCGTCCGCTAGCCAAGCCGTGGTGTCTCTTACTGCCCTTTACCTCAGCTATGCTTACACTGACTCTCGCTTACATACCGGCACTTACATTCTTCCTTACACATGTCATATAAGACCATGACACCGTGGATGGTATCCATTGTATGGTGACCTTATGCTGGCTGCTAATTTAAGAAAGTAGTGTCCTTCGTACTGGCAATTTCCCAGACAGGAGCGCCTCGAGTACTGATTTTGCATCTGTCAATAGCACCACAGATTGTGTACCATGGCTGGTATTTAGTAATTTCTCTGTTGCTATATTGACTGCCTCAATTTCAGCCTCATAGTTATGACAGTACTTTCCTGTTGGGACTCTGGCCGTGTCCCCTAGTGTCCCGAACAGCATTTTGTGCTGACCCGTCTATGTCGACTCGTATCCAGGGGTCCTGTGCGTATTCGTCATCAAGGAAGCTGGGGGTGGCTGTTCTGCGCTGTACACTGTTCTGTTCTTCCTTGTCTAATAGTCCTCCCAATTTTGTATGGATATGTAGTGATAGTCTATGTTCATCTTTCCGTGGAGTTCGCTGTGGAATAGTTGTCAGGGAGATACGAAATGTGGGCAGATCGGTGGTTTCTCTGCAGAGTCGTTTGGCCTGGTGGATAAACCTATTTCTTTTCAACCGCCCCATAGCTAAGTTTTCAAATCGGTTCTTCATAGCGTGGCGTGGCATGCTGAGGGACTTTTCAGCTTGCATTAGTGATTTCGTATCTCTGCGCTCTCTCAGTGCTTGTGTCCTCCCCATTTTCTCCATTTCTACTATAGGGGTTGATCTCATCCCTCCTGTGGGGGCTCTAAGAGCTTGATTTTGCACCTTGTCTAGCTCTTGTAGTGTGGGTTTTGATGTTGAACAATACGCAGTATTCCAGGTGTGGTTGTATGCTCTGTTGATAAACTTTGCTAAGTATTTTCCCACTGACTCCCCATATGGTTCCTCTTAGCTTTCTCAGGATGGCTATTTTCCTTCTACTACTACTATTAAACTACTAGTGGAAGAAAATAATCGTAATATTAGTAGTAGTGGTATCAGTAGTGCCGGTCTCTCTGGTTTAGAGATTACGCGACTTTCTCCGTAATCTCGAAACGTTGCGCGAGAATTGGTAGCGGTTCTCTCCGCGTCGGTAACTTAGGGGTATTTAAGCCGGTCGCTCAGAAAGCAATGGCAAACTGCTGAGCGTAATCTTGCCAAGAAATCAACAATCAGCTGAATGATACTGATGTTGACAGCGGAGTCCTGTAAAGGATATGCGAAAAAAAAAAGAAAAAGTATCAGTAGTAGAAGTAGAAACAGTATTAGTAGCAGTAAAAGAAGTAGTAGTAGTAGTAGTAGTAGTAGTAGTAGTAGTAGTAGTAGTAGTAGTAGTAGTAGTAGTTGTTGTTGTTGTTGTTGTTGTGTTTGTTGTTGTTGTAGTAATAATAGTAGTAGTAGTAGTAGTAGTAGTAGTAGTAGTAGTAGTAGTAGTAGTAGTAGTAGTTGTTGTTGTTGTTGTGTTTGTAGTAGTAGTAGTAGTAGTAGTAGTAGTAGTAGTAGTAGTAGTAGTAGTAGTAGTAGTAGTAGTAGTAGTAGTAGTTGTTGTTGTTGTTGTTGTTGTAGTAATTGTAGTGGTAACAGTATTACTATTGTTGTTGCTGTTATTGATTTTGCTCTTCTTCTTCTACATCCTCTTCTTCTCCTTATTTTTAATATCCTTCTTCTAATTCTACTGAGCTTCTTCTTCCTCCCCCCTTCTTCTTATTGTTCTTTTTCTTTCTTCTTCTTCGTGTTCTTTGCTTATACTTAAGAACTGACTACTTTTTTCGGAAAGCAATGACAACTGCTCATTAATTTATTCAGTAGTACATCCTTTGCAGACCCTCGCTCCCATAGCAACCTTCCGGAAAACTTGTCGATCATAAGCAAGATGCCCCATGTAAACTTCATCCGCCACACTCTGCACTGTCCTTCCTCTTCCTCTCTTCAGGGCATATACCCCTCCATGATTGTTCTCTCCAAACTGTCATGACGTTTCAAGTGACCACCACATTTCAATTGTCATTGTATAATCGTCTTTATTAGCCAACCATCTTCAATATTCAGATCCTGTCGTATGGATGCATTGTATCTTTTCTGTATCCAAGATATTCCTTTTCTCCTCTTCATCCTTCTATAGAGAAGAAGGGCAGAATGTCAGACGGGCCTGCGTGCCCAATTCTTAACCCTTGGAAAATAAAGATTTACTTACTTACTTACTTACTCTCCTCCCCCTCCTCGTGATCTTCGTCCTCTTTCTCCTCCTCCATCTCCCCTCCTTCTTCTTCGTTTTCCTGTTCATATACTTCTGCTGCTGTTCTTTATCTGTCACCGACATAATAAGAAATTCCATCTGGGAAGATGACAATATGCGTTTGTAATTGTATAATAAAAAAAGAACATATACCAGGAACAAGAACATAGCAAGCAATAGTTGACGTTAAAGCTCACATTTATATATAAACCTTTCTGATATTTATTTTTCAGTTGTGTATGACACTGCACCACGTAAGTTGTGCATTTTCCATTCGTCACATCATAAGACAGAAAATTAACTATAATTAAACAGTGACACATTCGTGTTCTTCTACTACTGTTACTACTACTATTCCAACAACAACAACGCCAACTACTACAACAACTACAACTACTACAACACCTACAACTACTACAACAACTACTACAACAACTACAACAACTACTACAACAACTACAAATACTACAACAGCTACAAGTACTACAACAACTACAAAACCTACAACTACTACAACAACTACAATTACTACTACAACAACTACAACTACTACAACAGCTACAACAGCTACAACTACTACAACAGACTACACTACTACAAACACTACAACTACTACAACAACTACAATTACGACAACAGCTACAATTAACTACAACAGCTACAACTACCTACAACAGCCTACAACTACTACAAACAACTACAACTACTACAACAACTACGGAAAACCTACAACTACTACAACAACTACAATTACTACAACAGCTACAATTACTACACAGCTACAATTACTACAACAGCTAAACAATTACTACACAGCTACAACTACTACAACAACTACAATTACTACAGACAGCTACAATTAAACTTACAACAGCTACAATTACCTACAACAGCTACAACTACTACAAAAGCAGCTACAAACTACTACAAACAACTTAAGCACTACTAACAACAACTACAAAAACCTACAAACTAACGACAACAGCTACAATTACGACAACAGCTTACAATTACTACAAACAGCGACAATTACTACAACAAGCTACAACTACCTACAACAGCTACAATTACTACAACAGCTACAATTAACTACAACAGCTACAATTACTACAACAGCTACAACTACTGACAACAGCTACAATTACTACAAACAGCTACAATTAACTACAACAGTCTAACAATTACTACATAAACAGCTTACAATTACTACGACAGCTACAACTACTACAACAGCTACAATTACTACAACAGCTACAATTACTACAACAGCTACAATTACTACAACAGCTACAACTACTACAACAGCTACAATTACTACAACAGCTACAACTACTACAACAGCTACAATTACTACAACAGCTACAATTACTACAACAGCTACAATTACTACAACAGCTACAATTACTACAACAGCTACAACTACTACAACAGCTACAACTACTACAACAGCTACAACTACTACAACAGCTACAATTACTACAACAGCTACAATTACTACAACAGCTACAATTACTACAACAGCTACAACTACTACAACAGCTACAACTACTACAACAGCTACAATTACTACAACAGCTACAATTACTACAACAACTACAATTACTACAACAGCTACAATTACTACAACAGCTACAATTACTACAACAGCTACAATTACTACAACAGCTACAATTACTACAACAGCTACAATTACTACAACAGCTACAATTACTACAACAGCTACCATTACTACACCAGCTACAACTACTACAACAGCTACAACTACTACACAGCTACAACTACTACAACAGCTACAATTAATACAACAGCTACAATTACTACCAACAGCTAACAATTACTACAACAGCTACAACTACTACAACAACTACAAAACCCGACAACTACTACAACAACTACAAAACCTACAACTACTACAACAACTACAAAACCTACAACTACTACAACAACTACAAAACCTACAACTACTACAACAACTACAAAACCTACAACTACTACAACAACTACAAAACCTACAACTACTACAACAGCTACAATTACTACAACAGCTACAATTACTACAACAGCTACAATTACTACAACAGCTACAACT
>JACEFZ010004783.1:45000-70000 GCA_014155875.1 Cepaea nemoralis | reverse complement strand
TCAGCCTGTTCATTCTACTGCACTCCCGCATGGCTAGGGAAAAAAAAACACATCCATCCAATACCCTCAATATGTGACATCTGAAACGAGGTGAGAAATTCCACACGAACCATTCCTTTCTCCACCTTTTTAAGCATAATCCTTGAGTACTTAATGAATACAATGTGTGTTGCAGTAGTCTCTTGTAACCAACGGAATGATGATGTGTCTGCTCCCACCTCCATTCTCATGCTGTACTACTACTACTACTACCACTACTACTACTACTACTACTGCTACTACTACTACTACTATTACTACTACTACTAGTAGTAATCTCATATGCCAGACATATTTTCTCAATTTTCTCGTAATCTCATATTCCAGGTGTCCATTTCCTGAACACCACCATAACCTCTGACCTAGTCTAATTTGGGTTATGGCATTATCCAACATTGTTAGTAGCGCCAGAGTATGCCCCATGCATATACTTGGTGTGTCCTTTGTGCACACCAGGATCACCGTAAGGCCACATTCTGTATGTGCTCCAACCTTTCAACATGCATATACTTGGTGTGTCCTTTGTGCACACCAGGATCACCGTAAGGCCACATTCTGTATGTGCTCCAACCTTTCAAACTGGCTCTTTGATATTGTCAGCAGCCCCTAACCATACTCAATGACAGACATTATTAACTGCTGAAAGAGCCTGTAAAGCATCCTCTGCTCTACCCCGGTTGCTGCCATCGCCCTCAACGCATTAAGTTCCCTACAAGCCGTTTCCACCAAAGCCTTAGTATGATCCGTAAAAGACATACACTTGTCGAAGGTGATACCCTTGTACTTCAATTTACTCTTTCTACTAAGAGGACATCCCTTCAGTATAATACATGGGTCATGTGTCTTCAGAATCCGGTTCACGTCCGGTCACGTGCTATTTTCATTTATAGTTCACGTGAGGTCACGATTAATTTATCAACGTTATGGGGTCAGCCAGCTGTGTATTCACTAGCGGTAAGGTAACATACACCCGCAAAACAGTTACAGCGCTGATGTCAGAGCGGGGCACACATACTTTCAGTAATGTTATATTCACACATACAGTCTATATAGAATAACCAGTTACACATAGACACCCAGAGTCACTTAGGCAGGCAGATAAATAGTCCGACAAATAATGACACCAAAACAATGTCTCACAAGAACGAACAACAGAGAAAACTAACAATCATAAATGCAGATGGAAACAGAACGATTGAATGATCGAACAGCCGAACTTTATTTTCAAAGATCAACAAATTGAGCACGCAGGCCCGTATTACATTCGGTCCTTCCAATCACTCAACTTTCATTCATAAATTGTGCATGTTACAATCACATAAGAAAAAGGAAAACATTGTCAAATTTATTTTGTAAACATAAACAAGCCATATTACCATGTTATAAGACAGGCAGACACACGTACACACGCAAATTCATAAACACCCATGTACTCATACATATCTGCATACATACTTACATCATTTGCACGAACTCTCACAGTTATGCACACACTCAATAACATACAAATACACACTCCTTCGCACACACTACATGTATTCACACATACACACACGAAGATATACACATACATTCACACACACGCACACTTCACACACACACACGCACATACACACACAAATCGCACTCATACACACGCAAACACACATACATACACTCACATACACACATGCACATACATCATACATGAACAAACACACACACACACACACACACACACACACACACACACACACTCATATATAGACTCATACACAAGTACGAACATACATCTCATACACACTCATGCACACGCATAGACACATACATACACACATATACACACATGCAAACACACACACGCACATACACTTCTTCTTCTTCTTCTTCTTCTCCTTCTTTCTCTTCTTCTTTGTTTAGCACAGACTTCTGGTTCGAAAACATGCATAGAAAATCAGTTCGATGACGATCAATACAAACAATTCTTTGGGCATGTTATGAGAAGAAATGATTTGGAGAACTTGGTGACAACTGGTAAGATCGAGGGGAACAGACCAAGGGGAAGACCTAGAAACAAGTATCTGGATGGCTTGGCCTTGTGGCATGGTCGAGACAGAAACACGGAACTGATCCACGACTCTGTTGATCGAGTGAGATGGCAGAACATGACCGCCCACGCTTACCGGCATGGCACATGATGGATGGATGGATGGACGATCAATGGATACAATAGAACATGCGACATTTTGACATACTAAGAAACTGCATATTGATATGATGACTATACGATTCTGATTTCAATTTGAAGAAGATGAGCCAGGAAAGACCCCTCTGCCATACACCGCAAGGTACTATATTGGCAGTAAATGACAGTAAATGACAGAGCCAGGAAAGGGAACATGGCAAGCATAACTAGAAGTTGAAGTAGACATTTCTATATAATCCTATGTCATATTTTTTTTTTCAGCTGAGCCAGAAACTACAACACGTAAGTTGTGAATATTCTACTCGTCACATCATTGGCTAAATTAATTTTATTTATTTATTTATATTATTAAAATTAATTGGATTAACTATATTCGAACAATGACACATTCTTGTTCTCCTCAAACAATCAATCATGTGCCATGCCGATCAGCGTGGGCGGTCATGACTCACCATTTCACTCGATCACCATTGTCGTGGCTCAGCTCAGTGCTCCTGTCTCGACCATGCCATGTGGCTAAGCCATCCAGGTATTTTCTTCTCGGTATTCCCCTTGGTCTGTTCCCTTTTATCTTGTCAGTTGTCACTAAGTTCTCCGATCCATTTCTTCTCATAACATCTCCAAAATATTTTGACTGTCTACGTCTAATTTCTCTAATCAATTTCATTTGTCTGCTGTAGTACTTGGTCATTTATTTTTCTGTCTGTCCATGGTATTCTTTGCATTTTCCTCAGAAACCACATTTCTGCAGCCATCAGATGTTTTATTTTTCCAGCTTGACTGCGCATTGTCCAAGTTTCACATCCATACAACAGAACAGGCTCTGTATAGACCCTCAACACTCTTTTTTCACGTTTAAATTGACATCTTTTTATTGGTCAGTATGTTTTTCATCTTGCTGAAGGCTACTTTCGCCATGGCTATTCTTGTTCTAACCTCTTCAAGTCATCTCCCATCAGATGTTATGACTGTTCCGAGATAATTGTACGGATTCACTTTCTGAAGAATATTACCATTTACTTGTGTATTATTTGTGGTATTTCGTTCTTCATAGTGACGATCATAATATGTGTCTTTTTACAATTTAATTCTAACCCCATTTTTTCACTGTATGCAACAGCCGCATCTACTAATTGTTGCAGATTCTGCTCATTATCTGCAATCAATACTGTATCATATGCTTATCTGATGTTGATGATGTTTCGTCCTCCAATGCTGATTCCATTTATATCTTCTAAAATTCTGAAAATCTTTTCACTGTATAAGGAAAAAAAGATCTGGTGACATTACACATCCCTGTCTAATACCTCTCTTAATTGGCTGATATTGTCCCGCTTCATTATCAATCCTTATGGCAGCTTGTTGTTTCCAGTATACTGCTAATATTACTACTACTGCAACTACTACTACTACTACTACTACTACTACTACTACTACTACTACTACTACTACTACTACTACTACTACTACTACTACTACTACTACTACTACTACTACTACTACTACTGGTTTGGAAACGAAAGGCAATTATTGACCGACCAATTGCCTAGAAAATCAATTCGATGTTGATCGTGATGTCCTTCAAAAAAACATGCAACATTTAGATGTGAGATGACAGTATCGATTTGCCTTCAATCAATTCATATATGATAATGTAGGTAATACACAGAAGAAAATAAACATATGAGACAAGCATTTGTAGTAAATTTATACCACAACATTGAAGAATTAAAATACGTATCTCGTCCACTAGAGTACTAGATATAATCGAATTTCATTGTTTTATTCAGTTGAGCCAGAAACTACAACAGACAGGGTTTTATAATTGATTTATTTTTTCAACACAAGACAAATGTTAGTTGACTAGTTTTTGTAAAATGTTAGTTAACTAGTTTTTTTGTAAAATGTAAAGGACCTTTAAAATCCAGATAGTTTACATCCTGAATAGCAGAAGGCTTCGAAATGCGTTAACAGTCGTAAAAACAATCCCAGTTCAGACTGTTAACAGTGATCACAGTTTAACAGGCACATTGAGGGTAAAGAACAAATTTGATGTATTGTCTGAACTAGAGATCCTATTTCAAGATGTGGATAATCCATGGGACATGTTGAAGAATTCAATCAGTTGTGCTGCAGACAAACAACTATTCCACAATTTAAATAAGTGTGTCGTAAGACATCGATTACAGAAGAAATCTTACAGCTAATGAAAACAAGAAGACATAATAAAAATAATCCTGCCAAATATGAAGAAATTCACAGAAAAGTCAGAATATTATGTAAGGAGTCAAAATAAGCATGGCTCGAGAAAACCTGCATAGATATTGAAAAATAACAAAACAGTAAATTTAAGAAAAACAAACTAAAGAAGTCAGGAGCTTACTAATTAAAGAACACGTACATCAGCAGGCTGTCTACAGACAAAAGATGGAAACATCATTATAGAAAAAGATCAGATTTTACATGTATGGTCAGATTATGTGAAAAACATTTATGATGATAACAGAGAAGAACAGTATAATATTCAAAATAATAATAAAGAACCATCAATTTTGAAGATGGAGTTTCATAATGCTCTTAACTATATGAAATCTGGCAAGACCCCCCCCCCCCCCCCCCACCCCCTTTTCCCTTTTCAGACAGCATCACAACAGAAATAATTAATGCTTTAGTAGAGTACGGAATAGATAAAGTTGAATACAATATATGATACAGGATATGTACCTTATGAATTATGTAACTTCTGTCGAACTTATATCTTCTTGCTATCCCAAAGAAATCAGGAGCCTTGGAATGTGGTCGACATCGAACAATTAGTATAAATAGTAACATCACGAAGATTTTGCTAAGAATTATCAT
Organism: Cepaea nemoralis; assembly: GCA_014155875.1. NCBI lineage: Eukaryota > Metazoa > Mollusca > Gastropoda > Stylommatophora > Helicidae > Cepaea > Cepaea nemoralis. Next base: position 64,917 of record JACEFZ010004783.1, on the reverse strand, counting down.
GCAAAGAATTGGGAAGAAAATACAACCTGAAATAGGAGAAGAACAATGTGGGTTTGTTGAACGCAAGAGTACAGTCAATGCTGTGTATATATACAGAGAACAGTAATTGAACGTTCTATATAAGTAAACACAGATCTACACCTTTGCTGTATTGACTACCAAAAGCTTTCGATAAAATGAGACATGCCGACATGATAAGGATGCTTGAGGATCTACAAAATGATGGAAAAGACATTGGACTTGTTAAAAAAAACATATATTTTAAACAAACAACTGCCATCAGAACTGATAATGAAGTAGGTCAATATGAGCTTATTAAGAGAGGTGTGAGGCTTGAAGAGATTAGAACAAGAATCGCCACGGCGAAAGCAGCCTTTAGCTGACCAATAAAAAGATGTCAATTGAAACGAAAAAAAAAGAGTGTTGAGGGGATACATAGAGCCTGTTTTTTTGTATGGATGTGAAACTTGGAAAATGCAAAGAATACCATGGACAGACAGAAAAACCAATGACCAAGTACTACAGGAGACAAATGAACATCGTAAACTGATTAGAGAAATTAGACGTAGACAGTCAACAAATTTTTGACATGTTATGAGAAGAAATGTATTGGAGAACTGGCAAGATCGAAGGGAACAGACCAAGAGGAAGACCGAGAGGAAAATACCTGGATGGCTTGGCCACAAGGCATGGACGAGACTACGCTCAAGATTACGCTCAGTAGTTTGCCATTGCTTTCTGAGCGGCCGGCTCAGTTATCCCACAAGTCACCAGCGGGGGTAGAACCGCTACCAGTTCTCTCCCGCTACGAGACTCTGAGTGATAAACTGGATTACGGAGAAAGTGGTATAACCCCTCGGCCAGTGAGACCGGCACAAGTAAATTCTTCTTCTTCTTCAGCATTCCGAGCCATTGAGGTTCTTTGCTGCAAATACAATCTGTCTCCATTCGTCTCTCTGGTGGACCTTCTCTTGCCAGTCGTTGATTCCAAGTGCTTGTAGGTCTGTATGTATATTATCTCTCCACCGCCTTCTTGGTCTACCTCGGGGTCTACGGTCATTTATTTCCTGAGTGTAAGCGAGTTTTGTTTCCCTATTATCTTCCATTCTTTCTATATGCCCCAGCCATTGTAGTCTATTAGCCTTCATGATACCAGTGATTAGCGGGGACTTAAACAAATCATAAATGTCTTTGTTACTTCTTCTTTTCCACTCTCCACTTTGTGTATCCCTAATGGGTCCAAAGATGCGTCTTAAAATTTTGTTCTCAAAGGTTTGTAACAAGGCTTCGTCTCCTTTCGTTGTACTCCAGGTTTCAGAGCCATACAGCACAACTGGTCTGATCAGTGTTTTGTATATTGTGATTTTGGTGTTACGAGATAGCGCCTTTGATTTTAGTAGATGTTGTAGTGCATAGTATATCTTATTTCCAGAGTTGATTCTAGTTTGTATTTCTTCCCTTATGATGTTGGAGCAGTTGAAGATTGTACCCAGGTATTTGTATGTTTCCGTTCTTTTAATGGTCATATTATCTATTTGTATGTGGCCAGAGTTTTTAGCCATTCCGTCTATTGAAATTACCATATATTCTGTCTTATCTTGGTTGATAACCAGCCCCATCTGTTGGGCTTTTTCCTTTAAGTGAGTCAATATTTCTAATGTCTTTTGTTCACTTTGCCCTATAATATCTATATCATCTGCATAACCAAGCAGCTTGGATGTTCCTCCAATATCACATTCCTCCTTTACCTTCCTTACAACTTTCTCTAGAGCCAGATTGAAGAGTAGCGGCGATAGTGCATCACCCTGTTTCAAGCCAGATGTTATTTGGAAGGGGTCTGATTTCCTGCCTTTATATGTTACTATATTATAAGTATCTTCCATGCATAGTTTGGTCATGTTAATTAACTTCCTTGGTATTCCAAATTCCTGCATAACATTCCATAGACTATTCCTATGGACACTATCATAAGCCTTTTTAAAATCCACAAAAATGTTATGGAGATCTCTTTTATATTCCCAATGTTTCTCGGCTATTTGTCGTAAGATAAATATCTGATCTATTGTTGATCTGTTTTGTCTAAAACCCGCCTGGTAGTCACCTAATATGTCTTCTGAATATGGTTTTAGTCTATTTAGTAATACTGCGGATAGTATCTTATAGCTTGTGGACAGTAGTGATATTCCTCTATAATTTCCACATTGGAACTTGTCTCCTTTCTTAAAGATAGGTATCAATAATGACTCTTTCCAGTCATGGGGTAATTCTTCTGTCCTCCAGATTTTTATTATTAGTTCGTATAGCTTTAGATGTAATGCATGGCCACCTGCCTTTATAAATTCAGCAGCAATTCCATCAGTCCCAGTTGCCTTATTGTTTTTAAGTCGTGTGATTACATATAGGATTTCTTCAAATGTAGGTTCTTCAATTTGTGGTTCGCATGTTAGAACCTCTTCCTGTGGGAAAATGTTACTTGGAGCTTCACAATTTAGTAATTCAATAAAATATTCTTTCCATGTGTTGCACATTTCCTCATTGGTATTTATCATATTCCCATTTTTGTCTTTTAAACCATATGTGTTTTGTTGGTGCCCTCGTTTCATTGACTTCAGTACTTTAAAAAATTTCTGGATTCATTTTTCTGGTGATTAGTTTCCATATCTTTGATTATATTACTCATATATTCTCGCTTCTGCTGTCTGACTATTTTTGTAGCCTCTTTACATTCATTTCTATAATGCTCTTCCTTTTGGATGTTATTGATGTCATTTAACCATACATGTCTGGCATTCTTCTTCCTAGTGACTGCTTCTTCACATTTTTGATTGAACCATCTGTTCTTTCTATGCGTGGTTGACACACCGAGACATTCTTCTGCGGTAGATTGAATTGTATTCTTGATGTTCAACCAAGTTTGGTCAACGCTTTCCTCCAAAGGGTTTTGCAAAAGTTTCAAGTTTACATTTTATTTCATCTGTAAATTTCTCTTTGACTGTAATGTCTTGTAGTTTTTCTCTGTTATATGTTGGGTGTAATCTTTGTAATTTAGTATAGAAAGCTCTCTTAAGTTTTATTTTAAATTTTGCTCCAACGAGGAAATGGTCACTGTGGCACTCAGCTCCTCTATAACTTCTGACTTGCTGTATGTTTGATGCATTTCTGTTGTTAATTAAAATGTGATCTATTTGATTATAGGTTCTCTTGTCACATGATTTCCAAGTTTGTTTGTGTATATCCTTTCTTTGTAGTCTGGTACTGCTAATCTGCAGTCCTTTGGCTTCTGCCAGGTTGATGACTCTCCATCCATTATCATTTGAAGTTGTATGTAGGCTTTCCATACCGGCCACTTTTTTATTAGTTTGCTCTCTACCTATTTTTGCATTGAAGTCTCCCAGCACAATCAGGATGTCCTGTTTGGGGGTTTCTTCTATGACATCTTCCAGATCATTATAAAAGTCTTCTTTAATATCATCTTCTTTCTCTTCAGTAGGTGCATGTACATTAATCATCGTTATATTTTTCCATTTACCTTTTATTCGTAATTTACTAATCCTGTCATTAAAAGCTTTAAAGTTTAAAATGTTCCCCCATAACTCTTTTTTGATGACAAATCCTGTTCCTAATTCATGTTTATTTTGGGTGTTTCCTCCATATATTATAATCATTCCATTTTGCTCTAAAGTACCCTCTCCTGGCCACCTTATTTCTTGAATTGCTGTGATATCCATTTGATATTCAACCAGCTCCCGGGTTAGTTCTTCGGCCGCTCCAGCTCGATATAGTGTCCGTACATTCCATGTTCCAAATCTCAAAAGTCCTTTAACGTTCCAAGGTCGTTGTCCAGATAAGTCAGTCCGATATCGAGGCTCATGTATTTGTTTCGTAACAAAGAAAGGTTTTTACAAAGGTGGGGATGTTAACCCCACGCTTCAACCCCCAACCTGGAGGACCAGGGTGTTTCTCTTTGTCTGTTCTCTACCCTTTGACCTGTCCGGCTTGGGAGGCCCTGCTGGTAGCTACGCTACCGCCGGCATAGCTCTCAGGGTCATTGAGAAACTCAAGCTCCCCCACCACGACAAGGTGGAAACACCATCGGTAAATTGGCATTCTCATGAACGCCATGACTTTCTGAGTAAATTGGCATTCTTAAATAAGTGAATCGGTACAGTTATCTCAGAACAGTGATAACATCTGATGTGAAATGACTTGAAGAAATTAGAACAAGAATTGTCATTGCGAATGTAGCATTTTGCAAGATGAAAGACATACTGACCACAAAAAAAAGAAGATATCAATTGAAACGGGAAAAAGAGTGATGAGGTGTTGTATAGAACCTGCACTTTTGTATAGATGTGAAGCGTGGACAATGCAAGCTGAAAGTCATCTGATGATTGTGGAACTATGGGTTCTGGGGAAAATGCAAAGAATACCATGAGAAGAAATGAATTGGAGAACTTGGTGACAACTGGCAAGATCGAAGGTAAGAGACCAAGCGGAAGACCGAGAAGTAAATACCTGGATGGTTTGGCCACGTGGCATGGTCGAGACAGAACACGAGTTCACATCGAGTGAGATGGCAAAACATGACCGCCCACGTTTGCAGGCATGGCACATGATGGAAGGATGGAAATGATAATTTAAAACGCGCCTTGGCGCATTGGGCAATTGGTTAAACACATAGTTTTACATGTGGTTATCATCACGCAGGAAATATGACATTTAAACAAACCATAATATTTATGAATACAAGAATTCATGTTTTTATGTTGTTGTTGTGGTTTTGTTGTTGTTGTTGTTGTACCTCTTCATCTAATTATATGTTTGTCTTCCTCTTCTTTATACTTTTTCGTCTTCTTATCTTGTTTTTTTTTCCCCCGCGTTTCCATCCTGTTTCAGGATATTGCGGTCAACACCAGTATCTTTCAGCTGTATGTTGATTCCTAGGCTAGATTACGCTCATCAGCACGCCATGACTTTCTGAGCGACCGGCCCCATACTCTCATAAGTCACTTTTGCGATTCGAACCACTGCTAATTCTCGTAGGGTCATGTGACGAAAGTATTTGGGGTTAGCGGAGAAAGCTGCTTACCCCTCGGCCATGGAGCCGGCATCTTCTTATCTTGTCCCTTCATTAAATCTACTGATGCTTTAAACTGTATCAAGAAAAAACATGCTAAGCTGATTATATCTGGATGTGGTAAACGCAATGAAGGAGAAGAATATAACTGAAAATAAAATATATGTTTAAAAAATGTGAATGTTCATTTAACACTCATTAAAGGGCTTTGGGTAAATGATGTTAAAAAGATGTTTTATAGACCACTAAGCACACTCAATGATGATGTGTAGAGTATTATGTAGGTAGGAATAAAATGCAAATAAAAATATTTTAAGGGTATACACATTCATAATATTTATCTTTTTCTCCTCAACTTCCTCATTCTCTTCGTCCTCAGTCTCTTTCTCTTCCTCATCCATCTTCGTCATATTATTCTTCTTCTTCACTATGCCTGCTGCTGTTTTGTCTTTCGATGGGATAATAAGAAACCCTCCCTGCTATTGAGTGAGTGCGTGAGCTGTGATATTCACGTGGAGTGCTTTTACACGTCTGCTTTTGTTTGTACAGTGACCTGCTTGTTCGGAACAATAGCTACCGGCTGTTGCTGAATTGACTGATTTGCCTTTTCTGTTCATGAGTGCTTTTTGGGGGGAGTCTGTGCTGGTGCTACGGAGTTCGTGCTTAATGCGCCGCTTTAGGCGGGTCGCCCTGCAGATAAAGACAGAACCATGCGAGAAAACCCGGGTCAATGAGGTCTTTCTGGTGACTGCCGATTCCATCGACGATGAACTGTGGTTTTCGTGGAGGACTTTTGTGTTGGCATTCCGGCGGCAGTATTATGCACAGTGTACCTGTGCGGGCTGTGTTGGATTGCCGAGACTCCTGTCTGTTCCACTTTTCACATTGGACAGTGGGGAGTATTGTGTGTGATATTCACTGGCACAGGAATGGAGCATAAGGGGGAAGACCTGTTGCCGTGAAGTTGGAACCTCGACTAAATAATAAGAAACCCTTATAATAATAATTTCATCTGCTTTGAAGACTAAATGTTTGTAATTTGAATATGAAGTAGAAGATAAGCCATGAACGGGAACATGCAAGAATAAGTAAAAGTTAAAGTGCACATATAATCTAATGTCATATATTATTTATTTATTTATTTCCAGCAGAGCCAGAAACTCCAACACGTAAGTTGTGCATTTACTAATTATCACGTGATTAGACAGACATTTGGCAATTATGAAGCAATGACTATTGCTGCCACTGCTGCTGCTATACTACTACTAACTACTACTACTACTACTACTACTACTACTACAACAAACAACAACTACAACTCCCAATACTACTACTACAAAGTACTACTACTACTACTATACTATACTACAAACCCCACTACTACTAACTACGCTATTACAATACTACTACTAGAAACTACTAAAATACTACTATACTACTACTACTACTACTATACTATTACACGCTATTACAACTACACTACTACTACTACTATTACTCTACTACTACTACAACAACAACTACAACTCCCAAATACTACTACTATATGTATACACTACACTACTACTACTACTACTACTACTACTCTATTACTACTGCTATTACTATGCTATTACAACTACTACTATACTATACTACCTACAAAAAACAACAACTACAACTACCAATATACTATATACTAGTACTATACTACTACTACTACTACTACAAACTACTACTACTACTACTACTATTACTACTGCTATTACAACTACTACTACTACTACTTGTACTACTTCTATTATTAGAATTATTATTATTAGCAGAATCACTATTTTTATTAGTTGTAATAATTGTAACATCGTTGTTGTAGTGGTGGCTGTTTTTGTTGTTGTTGCTGTTGTTGTTGTTGCTGTTGTTGTTGTTCTTCTTCTTCTTCTTCTTTTTCTTCTTCTTCTTCTTCTTCTTCTTCTTCTTGTTCTTCTTGTTCTTGTTCTTCTTCTTCTTCTTCTTCTTCTTCTTCTTCTTCTTCTTCTTCATATTCTTTCAATGCTACTTAAATTCATCTCCCTCCTGTTCCTTCTTGGTCTTATACTTTTTCTTCTCTTTTGTTCTTTTTGTTGTTCATTGTTTAGACTTAAGCACCGACTTCTGGTTTGGAAACGAATGGCAATTAGTGATTGACACATTGCCTAGGAAATCAATTCGATGTTGATCGTGACCTCCACACCTTTTCTTTCGCTCGTTGTCCAAAAAAGCATAGCAGATTCATAGAAGCAACGAAGGAACTCAAGCAACCACATGCATCCTTGAAAGATCGTACTTTAATACATTTGATTGCGACAGCAGACAGTATCGTCAGTTCCCATATTGCTGGGACGGCAGGTGGTTCATAATGAATAATGTCAATAGTAATATAAATCTTGTCGCTGAATACAATTCGAGAATTTTCAGATTAAACAATCGGTTCTGTGAACTGCCATTACACGGCACTCAGGAATACTGCATAGCTAAAGAACACTCACTTACGTATCTTCTTAGTGGCTGTTGAGCAGTGACCTTGAGTTGACATTCTATGTTCGACTGCAAACACTTTTCGTGCAGTGCGGGTAACTGGCTTGACACGAAATTTCCTCGCAGGTTCTTGCTGTTAGATCGATGGCCAACGTTGTAGAGAACTCTGTACTCTTACAAGCCATTACAACCTCTATTCGCCAGTGTAACAAGTACACAAGTCGTTTACAACTTATAATATGAAAACACATCCTCGCAGCAGAGAATCTTTCAAACCTTCCTCTCACTGTCAACCCACAGAACTAACTAACTCTGTGTATTTCTTTTCTCGTGAACTAGGCTGTTCCGGTCACGTGATACGCAACTTCCTGAGTGGTTTCCCTTAATGCTATTCACCATCATCATGTGCTCCGGTCTGCCTTTATTCGCTTTATCAGTGTGTGTCAGTTAACTGTTGTTATGTGAATTGTTCTCACTTTCCCTTTATTGCTCTTTTACTGTAAGCCTTCTATTAACCAGTAAGCCTAATGCTGTAGAACTTATATTGCTACATGGCAGTCTTATACTTTTTCTTCTCTTTTTTCTTCCTCTTGTTCATTGTTTAGACTTAAGCATCGACGTCTCGTTTGGAAAAGAATGGCAGTTAGTGATCGACAAATTGCCTAGGAAATCAATTCGATGATGATCGTGACGTCTTTCAAATGAACATGCAACATTTAGATGTGAGATGACAGAATCGATTTGCCTTCAATTAATTCATACATGATAATGTTGATAGTACGCAAAAGAAAAAGAAAATATGACACAAGCTTTTGTAGTAAATTTATACCACTGCATTGAAGAATGAAAATAAGTATCTCGTTCACAAGAGTACTAGATATAATCGAATTTAATTATTTTTTATTCAGCTGAGCCAGAAACTACAACAGGTAGGATATTATTTTTTTTTTTAATTGTCAACAGAAGACAAATGTTTGTTAACTATTTTTTTTTTTTTTTTTTGAAATATAAAGATTATTAAAAACCAAATAGATTACATCCTGATTAGAAGGTTTCGAAATGCGTTAACAGTCGTAGAAACAGTCCCCAATGCAAACTGTTACAGTGATCACATATTAATTATAGGCATATTGAGAGTAAGGTTAAAGAAAGTCAAGAATACAACAGGGATTCCTAAATATGATTCGTGCAAATTGAAAACTGGCAAAAGAAATACACGATATTTTCAGCATAGAAGTAAAGAACAAATGTGATGTATTGTCTGAAATAAAGATCATATTTCAAGATGTGGATGATCAATGGGACATATTGAAGGACTCAATCAGTTGTGCTGCAGAAAAAAATCTATTTCAAAATTGTTAAAAGTGGTCGTAAGACATGGATGACTGAAGAAATTTTACAGCTAATGGGAACAAGAAGACAGAATAAAAATAATCCTGTCAAATATGAAGAAATTCACAGAAAATTCAGAATATTATGTAAGGAGGCAAAAAAAGCATGGCTCGAGAAAAACTGCATAGATATTGAAAAATAACAAAACAGTAAAAATAAAACAAATACTAAATAATTAAGGAGCCTACTAATCAAAGAACACGTACATCAGCAGGCTGCCTAAAGACAACAGATGGAAAAACCATTATAGAAAAAGATCAGATTTTACATGTATGATCGGATTATGTGAAAAAAAAAATGTATGATGGTAATAGAGAAGAATATTATAATATTCAAAGTAATAATGAAGAACCACCATTTTTGAAGATGGGGTTCCAGAATGCTCTTAACTATGAAATCTGGCAGACCCACGCTTCAGACAGTGTCAAAACAGAAATGATTAATGCTTTAGAAGAGTACGGAATAGATAAAGTTACAAGACTGTTGAATAAAATATATGAAACTGGAAATATACCTTATGAATTATGTAACTCTGTATTTATTGCAATCCCAAAGAAATCAGGAGCCTTGGAATGTGATCAACGTCAAACAATTAGTACATTGAGTCACGTAACGAAGATGTTGCTAAGAATTATCATGCAAAGAGTTAGGAAGTAAATACAACCTAAAAAAGAAGAAGAACAATGTTTGTTTGTAGAAGGCAAAGGTACAGTAAATGCTTTGTATATACAGAGAACAGTAATTGAGCGTTCTATAGAAGTAAACAAAAATCTACACCTTTGCTGTATTGACTACACACACGCTTTCGATAAAGTGAGACATGTAGACATAATAAGGATGCTTGAAGATCTACAAATTGATGGAAAATACCATACACTTGTAAAAAACATATATTGGAAACAACAAGCTGCCATCAGAATTGATAATGAAGTAGGTCAACATCAGCCTATAAAGAGAGGTGTGAGGATGTATGTGTAATTTATCCAGAACATTTGTCCTTGCACGGAAAACATATTTTCAGAAATATTGAAGAAATTACGGAATCAACAATAGGGGGGTGGGGGGGGGTGGGGGAATGCATCAATAACATTAGATAGGCAGATGATACAGACTTGAATGCAGACAATGACCAAGACCTGCAACATTTGGTAGATGCGGTTGTTGCACACAGTAGACAACTAGGGTTAGAATTGAATTGTAAAAAGACACATATTGTGGTGGTCACTGGGAAGAAGGAAATACCACAATGTGATATACAAGTAAGCAATAACAAACCACTGAGCTTAGTCCTGCCAAGAAATCAACAATCAGCAGAAAGATGCTGATGTTGACAGCGATGTTCTGTAAAAGGATATGCTGGAAAAAATATAAAAGTAAATGGACATATTTTTAATTAAGTGAATCGGTACAGTTATCTTGGAACAGTCATAACATCTGATGGGGAAGCCTTGAAAAAATTATAACAAGAATTGCCATTGCGAAAATAGCATTTTGCAAGATGAAAAACATATAGGCCAAAAAAAAGATATCAATTGAAACGGAAAAAAGCGTGTTGAAGTGTTGCATAGAACCTGTACTTTTGTACGGATGTTCTTCTTCTTCTTCTTTCGTTCGCCTGAAATATGTTTATAACTGCAATGTTGTCTCTTGTATGAATCTAACAGTCTTTTTTTTAGTTCACTCAGTAGTCCATAGAGTTTATCTTCCACTGTTGTCTCTCTAGGCCAGAAGGTTCGCCTGGATATGTTGCACGAATGTGAAGCGTGGACAATGAGCAGACAAGCCGAAAGTAATCTGATGGCTGCGGAAATATGGTTTCTGAGGAAAATGCAAAGAATACCATGAACAGACAGAAAAACCAATGACAAAGTCCTTCAAGAAGCAATTGAAGATCGTAAAATGCTTACAGACATTAGACGAAGACAGTCAACATTTTCTGGGCATGTTATGAGAAGAAATGAATTGGAAAACTTGGCGACAACTGGCAAGATCGACGGGAAGAGACCAAGGGGAAGACCGAGAAGTAAATACCTGGATGGCTTGGCACGTGGCATGGTCGAGACATAACACTCTGATGATCGAGCGAGATGTCAAAACATGACCGCCCACGTTTACCGGCATGGCACATGATGGATGGAATGAAATGATCATTTAATACGCGCACGTTTACCGGCATGGCACATGATGGATGGAATGAAATGATCATTTAATACGCCCACGTTTACCGGCACGGCACATGATGGATGGAATGAAATGGTCATTTAATACGCCCACGTTTACCGGCATGGCACATGATGGATGGAATGAAATGATCATTTAATACGCCCACGTTTACCGGCATGGCACATGATGGATGGAATGAAATGATCATTTAATACGCCCACGTTTACCGGCACGGCACATGATGGATGGAATGAAATGATCATTTAATACGCCCACGTTTACCGGCACGGCACATGATGGATGGAATGAAATGATCATTTAATACGCCCACGTTTACCGGCACGGCACATGATGGATGGAATGAAATGATCATTTAATACGCCCACGTTTACCGGCACGGCACATGATGGATGGAATGAAATGATCATTTAATACGCCCACGTTTACCGGCACGGCACATGATGGATGGAATGAAATGATCATTTAATACGCCCACGTTTACCGGCACGGCACATGATGGATGGAATGAAATGATCATTTAATACGCCCACGTTTACCGGCATGGCACATGATGGATGGAATGAAATGATCATTTAATACGCCCACGTTTACCGGCACGGCACATGATGGATGGAATGAAAGATCATTTAATACGCCCACGTTTACCGGCACGGCACCATGATGGATGGAATGAAATGATCATTTAATACGCCCACGTTTACCGGCACGGCACATGATGGATGGAATGAAATGATCATTTAATACGCCCACGTTTACCGGCACGGCACATGATGGATGGAATGAAATGATCATTTAATACGCCCACGTTTACCGGCACGGCACATGATGGATGGAATGAAATGATCATTTAATACGCCCACGTTTACCGGCACGGCACATGATGGATGGAATGAAATGATCATTTAATACGCCCACGTTTACCGCACGGCACATGATGGATGGAATGAAATGATCATTTAATACGCCCACGTTTTACCGGCACGGCACATGATGGATGGAATGAAATGATCATTTAATACGCCCACGTTTACCGGCACGGCACATGATGGATGGAATGAAATGATCATTTAATACGCCCACGTTACCGGCACGGGCACATGATGGATGGAATGAAATGATCATTTAATACGCCCACGTTTACCGGCACGGCACATGATGGATGGAATGAAATGATCATTTAATACGCCCACGTTTACCGGCACGGCACATGATGGATGGAATGAAATGATCATTTAATACGCCCACGTTTACCGGCACGGCACATGATGGAGTGGAATGAATGATCCATTTACTACGCCCACGTTTACCGGCACGGCACATGATGGATGGAATGAAATGATCATTTAATACGCCCACGTTTACCGGCACGGCACATGATGGATGGAATGAAATGATCATTTAATACGCCCACGTTTACCGGCACGGCACATGATGGATGGAATGAAATGATCATTTAATACGCCCACGTTTACCGGCACGGCACATGATGGATGGAATGAAATGATCATTTAATACGCGTCTAGGCTCATTGGGCAATTTATGTTGATCACATAGTTTTTAATGTGGTTATCACCACGCAGCAAATGGGACATTTAAAAAAAACACAATCATATTTATGAATGTAATAATTCATTTTGTTATGTTTTTCTTCATCGATTTATAATTACCGATGTTGTTAGATTTTGTTGTTGTTGTTGTTCTTGTTTTACTGTTGTTGTTGTTGTTGTTGTTGTTGTTATTGTTGTTGTTGTTGAACCTCGTCCTCCTATTCTATGTTTGTCTGCCTCTTCTTTATACTTTTTCTTCTTCTTATCTTGTCCCTTCATTAAATCTACTGATACTTGTTTTTTGCCTTTAAACTGCATCAAGAAAAGACATCTGATATGATGAGTATTTATGGATATGGTCAACACAATGAAGGAGAATAATATAACTGAACATAAAATATATGTTCAAAAATGTAAATGTTTGTTTCACACTCATTAATGCACATTGCGTATGCGGTGCTATATGGACTAGACCATTAGACACATTATGGGTGATATGTAGAGTAATATGTAGATAGGAATAAAATGCAAATAACAATATTTAAGGGACTATACATTCTTAATCTTTACCTTTTTCTCATCAACTTCATTCTCTTCGTCCTCTGCCTATTTCTCTTCCTCTCTATCTTCTTCATATTCTTCTTCTTCTTCATCTACGTCGGCTGCTGGTTTGTCTTTCGATGAAATAATAAGAATCCCCAATCTGGTTTGATGACTATATGTTTGTAATTTCAATATGAAGTACAAGGAAAGCCTGGAACGCGAACAATGCAAGAATAAGTAGAAATTAAAGTGCACATATAATCTTATGTAATTTTTTTTTTTTTCAGCAGAGCCACAACCTCCAACACGTAAGTTGTGCATTTATTATTCGACATATGATTAAACATACAAATAGCAATTATGAAACAATGACACATTCGTGTACATCCTCTAATGCTGCGGCTGATACTACTATAACTACTACTACTACTACTACTACTACTACTACTACTACTACTACTACTACTACTACTACTACTACTACTACTACTACTACTACTACTACTACTACTACTACTACTACTACTACTACTACTACTACTACTACTACTACTACTACTATTACTACTACTACTACTACCACTACTACTACTACTACTACCACTACTACTACTACTACTACTACTTCTACTACTACTACTACTACTACTACTACTACTACTACTACTACTACTACTACTACTACTACTACTACTACTACTACTACTACTACAACTACTACTACTATTACTAATCTACCAGTGATAGGAAGTAATAGTAATATTAGTAGTAGTAGCATAAGTAGTAGTCGCAGTACTGGTATTAGTAGTAGGAGTAATAGTAATAGTAGTTGTAGTAGTAGTAGTAGTAGTAGTAGTAGTAGTAGTAGTAGTAGTAGTAGTAGTAGTAGTAGTAGTAGTAGTAGTAGTCGTCGTAGTAGTAGTAGTAGTAGTAGTAGTAGTAGTAGTAGTAGTAGTAGTAGTAGTAGTAGTAGTAGTAGTAGTAGTAGTAGTAGTAGTAGTAGTAGTAGTAGTAGTAGTAGTAGCAGTAGCAGCAGTAGTAGTTGTAGTCTTAGCAGTATATACCAAGCCGACATATCGGATCGCGAGTGTCAGTACCGCTCCATTGAGCCGACCTATCGGCTCGAAGCAGGCAATCAGTTACTATTGTTTTTACTGTTGTTGTTATTGTTCTTCTTTTTCTACGTCCTCTTCTTCTCTTTATTTTTAATATCCTTCTTCTAATTCTACTGAGCTTCCTCTTCCTCCTTAACCTTCTTCTTCTCCTTAACCGGTTCGGAAAGTAATGACAACTGCTCAGTCATTCATTCAGTAGCAAGGTCTTTGCAGAATCTCGCTCCCATAACAACGTCCCTGGAAATGTCTCGATCATAAGCAGGATGTCCCATCTGAAGTTCATTCGCCACGTCCTGCACCCATTATTTTCTTTCTCTGGCATTCCTCTTCCTTTCTTCCCGGTCATATACCCCTCCACTATTGTTCTCTCCAAACTTTCATGACGTTTCAAGTGATCAACATATTTCAATTATCTTTGTATAATCGTCTTTATTAACCAACCATCTTCAATATTCAGATCTTGTCGTATGAATGCATCTTATCTCTTCTGTATCCAAGATATTCTTGCCGGACACCGTGGCTACGATCGTAAGGTCTCGATTCGTAAGTCCGCTTACCTGCGTTTGAAAAAAAAAGCTGCGATCGATTTGGCATAATACCATGATTCGCTGATTATCGTGCTGGTATGGGAGCCGGTCATCAAAAGCAATGGCAAACTACTGAACGTGATCTTGCCAAGACATCAACAACAGCAGTAATGCCATATAAATAGGATATGAAAAAATAATAATAACAGATATTCTTGGAACCCGTCTATAGCATTTATATCCAAAGCCATTTTTGCGCTGTTCAGCAAGTTTAGTAAATGACCACGTCTCTCAGGCGTATGTTGCAATGTTAAAGATGCATGCACTTATACATCAAATTTTTGTAGTTCTATCTGTCCCTTTCCACGATTTGTTCAGTTGTTTTAGTTTTTGAAGAGCAATAGACATTCGTCTTTTAATTTCTTTCATTGTTTCACCATTATTGGTTATTAAAGACCCATAACATTCGATACATTCCACCATCTCTAATTTTGCCTCATTAGCTATATTTCTTTCTCCAAAATAGATGTATCTGTATGCATTATCTTTGCGATTGCCATGTTAAAATATTGTAATCAATAAGATATTACACAAAGTAATGCAGCTTTACAGAACAGAATTACAAAACAATAGAAGGACGTTATGGCGACTAGCCTTCATCAGCAAACAAATGCATACAAACCACAACATATAATCACGGAGTGAACCCTCCAGTGACTACATTTCGGTATAAGAACGATATTAGAAGAATAAATAGATGACAAGAATTATAACTATACCCATACGTTAAAATATTAAACGACATAAATGATTGGAAAGTCAATTCTAAATTTGTGGTAAAGTCCTGCAAAAGAACACACAACATTAAGTAGCGCGACGACAGAATGGATTTTTCTTTGAGCAATTCATATAAGATAATATTGGTAACATACAGAATAAAAATAAAACGGGAAAACCGTTTGTAGTAAAGTTATACCAGTAACTAGAGGAATAAAAAAAAAAAAGTATCTCGTTCACTAGATAGACTTCACACAACAAAGTCGTAGTACATATTTCAATGTAATCGAATTTCATTCTATTTTTAGCTGACCAAGAAACTTCAGGTAGGATTTCATATTTTATAATATTAATTCCTATACGCCGGTCTCTCTGGCTGTGGGGTTACAACACTTTCTCTCTGTAATCCCGTTTATCACGCAGAGTCTCGTAGCGGAGCGAGAGCTGAGGCGGTTCGACCCCCGCTCGTGACTTGCGGGATACTGAGCCGGCCGCTCAGAAAGCAATGGCAAACTACTGAGCGTAATCTTGCCAAGAGATCAACATACAGCTGAAAGATGCTGGTGTTGACAGCTAAGTCCTGTAAGGGATATGCTAAAAAAAAAAAAAAAAATTCCTATACAAGTACGAATACATTTTTTCTAATGTAACGACCGTTTAATATCCATCTTGCTGCTTTAGGCAATTGCATCTGTGGAGAAGGGATTATGGCCGCAGTTCGTAATCCCGCATACCGCGTTTGAAACACAGCTGCAGGAGATTTGGAAGCAGATAGCTTGGCGTTGGTTATTTTCTTTTATAACATGGTATGGGTGCCGGTCGTTCCGAAAGCAATGGCAAACTACTGAACGTAAACATGCCAAGAGATTACAAACAGCCAAACATTGCTGGAGTTGAATGCGGCGTCCTGTAAACGATATGCAACTACAACGCCAGCCAGAAATTTAATATAAACAATGATCATATATATGAATTTAAGAATGTATTTTTTTTCTCTTTTTTCTTCATCAATTTATACGTTTTATTTTTTTTTTTCATTGTCGCAGTTTTTGTTCTTGTTGTTGTTGTTATCGTTTTTGTTTGTGCTTCTTCTTCTTCTTCTTCTTCTTCTTCTTCTTCTTCTTCTTCTTCTTCTTCTTCTTCTTCTTCTTCTTCTTCTTCTTCTTCTTCTTCTTCTTCTTCTTCTTCTTCTTCTTCTTCTTCTTCTTCTTCTTTTCTCGCCCCTTCGTCTAAACCCACTAATGCTTGTTTGTATACTTTAAACTGTATCTAGAAAAGACAACTGCTAAGTTGAGTATCTCTGGATGTGGTCAACACAATGAAGAAGAAGAAGAATATAAATGAACATAAAATGTATGATCAAACAAAGGAAATGGTCCTTTCTCATTCAATAATGCGCATTTGGTATATGGTGTTCTGTTGATGCTTTTATAGATCACAAGACATATTGTATGTGATATGAAGAACATCATGTATATCGTAACAAACTGAAATAATACTTAAGTGAATACAAATTCTTCATCTATTTCTTCTTCTCCTCCTCCCCCACCTCATTATCACCATCCTATTTCTCTTTCTCCTCCATCTCCATATTCTTCTTATTCTTCTTAATTGTTTATCTATGTCTGTTGCTGCTGGGTTTTCGATGACCTAATATGAAACCTCATCTGGTAAGATGTCTGTGTGTTTGTGATTTCAATATGAAGAAGAGGAACCAGGAGGGGAACATGACAAGCATATGTAGAAGTTGAAGCATACATTTCTATATAATCTTGTGTCAATTCTTTTTTTTTTTTTTCCAGCCGAGCAAGAAACTACAACTCGTAAGTTGTGCATGAAATGTGTGTCATTTCATTAGACACACAATTAACTATACTGAAACAAAGACACATTCTTGCACTACTACTACTACTACTACTACTACTACTACTACTACTACTACTACTACTACTACTACTACTACTACTACTACTACTACTACTACTACTACTACTACTACTACTACTACTACTACTACTACTACTACCACTACTACTACTACTACTACTACTACTACTACTACTACTACTACTACTACTACTACTACTACTACTACTACTACTACTACTGCTGCTGCTGCTACTACTACTACTACTACTACTACTACTACTACTACTACTACTACTACAACTACTACTACTACTACTACTACTACTACTACTATTACTGCTACTAGTACTACTACTACTACTACCACCACTGCTGCTACTACTACTACTACTACTACTACTACTACTACTACTACTACTACTACTACTACTACTACCACCACTGCTACTGCTACTACTACTACTACTACAACTACTACTACTACTACTACTACTACTACTACTACTACTACTACTACTACTACTACCACTACTACTACTACTATTACTGCTACTAGTACTACTGCTACTATTAATAATACTACTGCCTCTCATACCTCTCTTACCCCTCATTGCCCTCCAACTTCTTGTTCTTGTTCTCTTTCTTATTCTCCTCGTTCCTTGTTTAGACTTAAGTACTGGCTTCTGGACTGGAAACGATTGGCAACCAGTGATCGACAACATGCCTTGCATATCATATTGATGTTGATCGTGACGTCCAGCAGTAGAACATGCATCATATAGATGTGAGAAGAGAGTCTGCATTTGTCTTCAAATAATTCATAAATGATAATATAGATAGCACACAGAATAAACAGAAAACATGAGATAACTTTTAGTAGTAAATTTATTGCACTATATTAAAGAATCAAGAGAAGTATCACGTTCACTAGACTTCCCACAAAGACGTTCAAGTAAATATGTCAATGTAATCGAATGTCATTTTATTTTTAACTGAGCTAGAAACTACAACAGTATAGATTTTATAGTTTTTTTAAAAATATTCATCACAATGCACATTCTAATAAACTACTCTTTGTAATAAATAAATGACCAATTAATACCCGTCTTGACGCATGTAACATTTGATTTTGGCCTAGTTTCGGATGTGCTCATCATCCCTCCTGAGTAGGACATTAAGAAACATAATCGTATTTATGAAGTTAAGAATTAATTTTCTGTTTTCTCTTGTTCTTGCTCGATATTTAATTGTTGTTGTTGCTATTATTGCTGATATTGTTGTTGTTGTGCTTCTTCCTTATTATACTAATTATTATAATTATAATTAATATTATTATTATTATTATTACTATTATTACCACAAGATATGAAAGACGCAAACATCGTTACCCTTTATAAAAACAAAGACGACAGAAACGACTGCAACAACTTTCGCGGCATTTCCCTACTCAGCGTTACAGGCAATATTTTTTGCTCGAGTAATGCTTAAAAGGTTACACATTCTTGCTGAAAGAATCTACCTCGAATCACAGTGCGGATTTAGACCTAACAGGTTCACCATCGATATGATTTTCTCACTCCGGCAGCTCCAAGAGAAGTGCAGAGAACAGAGGAAGCCATTATATATTGCCTTCATCGACCTCACAAAGGCATTTGACCTCGTGATCAGAAGCGGCCTTTTTAAGGACCTTGAAAAGATAGGATGTCCACCCACACTTCTTAGTCTCGTGAAATCATTTCACGAAACATGCAAGGGATCATTCTATTTGACGGCTCAACATCCCAGTCATTCAGCATCAGCAGTGGAGTAAATCAGGGCTGCGTGCTTGCTCCTACACATTTTGGTATCTTCTTCGCCGTTCTCCTAAGGCCGGCATTTAGGACTGCTACTAAAGGCATATACCCCCATGCAAGATCTGATGGCAAACTTGTTAACCAATCAAGACTCAAGATAAAGACCAAAATGAGATCAAGATGCATAAGAGAACTACTTTTTGCAGATGATGCAGCACTGACAACTCATGCAGCAGAAGATCTCCAACGGCTCATAGATCGTTTTGCAGCCGCCTGCAAAGACCTTGGGCTCACCAACACCCTAAATAAAACACAGGTGATGGAACAAGATGCTGGTGCGCCTCCGTCAATCAAAATTTCTAATTACCAATTAAAGGTCGTCCACAAGTTTGTGTATTTGGCGTCGACAATATCAGATAATCTTTCATTAGAGACAGAAATCGACAGACGCATTGGAAAGGCAGCCACAACATTTTCCAGGCTAACTAAACGAGTTTGGGAGAATAATAGACTAACAGAGCGTACAAAAGATCAAGTATATAAAGCTTGTGTTGTTTGCACACTGCTCTATGGGTCTGAATCCTGGACCCTGTACTCAAG
>JACEFZ010004783.1:22500-35000 GCA_014155875.1 Cepaea nemoralis | reverse complement strand
TTTATAATATTAATTCCTATACAAGTGTGAATACATTATTTAATGTAACGACAGTTTATGTGTTTGTCCATCAAGAATGATGATGACTATTAATTTCATCCAGTGGGGTTGAAAGTATGGAGTCGTGAGTTCTAAGATGGCTGATGAGGCCTATTTTTCTCGCAAAGAATGCTTGACTTCTCTGGAGGAGGATTTCCTGCAGTGGTTTTTCTGAGCTGCCTTTTCTTCGCAGCTCTTGAAGTCCTGGTTGTCTCACAAGTGACTGACCCCTTACGTATGATGCACGCCATGAATTTCGGTCTCTGGCTGCAGTCTCCCAGGTGTCATGATGCATTCCAAAAGCATTCGTGAGATTTTCAGAGTGTCTTTAACGCGTTTCCTCTGGCTACCTTGGGAGCGTTTACCATAACGCAACTCGCCGTAAAGAATTCGTTTGGGAGCCTGTAATCTGGCATGCGAGTTAAGTGGCCAGCCCAGCGAATCTGATTCTTCATTAGTACAGTGTGGATACTAGGCATGGACGCACTTTCTAGAAAATCAGTGTGGGATCTTGTCTTGCCATTTAATCTTTTAGTAGCTTCCCAAGGTAGACTGTGTGGAAGTTGTTTAATTTCCTATCGTGTCGCTGATAAACAGTCCAGGTTTCATAAGCATATAGCAGTGTGGATAATACAACTACTTTGTAGACTTTCAGCTTTGTTTGCTGGCTTATTCCATTTCTGTTCCATTTCTTCTTGTACAGTCTGCCAAAGGCGGCACTGGCCTTGGAGATTCTTGCATTCACTTCGTCATCAATTGTGGCAGCTTTTGACACAGTGCTGCCATGATAGGTGAATTTGTCCACAGCACTTAGTCTATGACGTTTCACTTTTATATTCGGCACAGTGTGATTATTCCCTGGAGCTGGCTGGTACATAACTACAGTCTTCTGCAAGTTGATATTGAGCCCAAAGTTGGTACAGGCATGTGCGAAAGCTGAAACAGTGTACTGCATGTCTGCCTCTGAGTTGGCATATAGAGCGCAATCATCAGCAAACAGGAGCTCTCTGGGGGTGTCGCTGTTAATTTTTGTTTTACTTTCAGCCTTCTGAGATTGAATAACTTTCCATCCATGCGGTAGTTGATGTCTATTCCAATGTCGCTGTTCCCGAAGGCATTCGTCAACATAGCTGAAAACATGAGGCTGGACAGTGTTGGTGCCAGGACAAATCCTTGCTTCACTTAATTGGTGGCAGGAAAGGGCTCAGACAGTTCACCATTTTCCTGTACTTTTGCCTGCATGCCATCATGAAATAGCCGCACTATTTGGACAAACTTTCGTTGACAGCCATATTGTGTCATAATCTTCCACAGTCCTTCTCTGCTGACTGTATCAAAAGCCTTGGTAAGGTCAATGAAATTGGAGAACATTTCGCAGTTCTGTTCCTGACATTTCTCTTTGCAGCTGCCTTGCAGCGAAAATCATGTCAACAGTTCCTCGTTCTTTTCTGAAGCCACATTGACTCTCAGATAGAAGACCTTGATCGAGATTGGCCGAGAGGCGATTGAGAAAAATTCTGTTGAGTATATTTCCTGCAACTAAAAGCAAGGAGATGCCTAAGTAGCTGTGACATATTTGGCGGTTTCCTTTATGTTTGTATAGGTGGAATATTGACGCGTCCTTGAAATCTTGTGGCATGGTCTCGTTCACCCATATGTTTGTAAAGACTTGGTGAAGCTGCTCTGTTAGGACCGGCCCACCTGCCTTGTATATCTCTGCTGGGATAGAGTCAGGACCAGGTGCCTTGCCGCTGGAGAGTTGCTGGATGGCTTTGTTTACTTCCACTATGGTTGGCAGGTCATCAAGTGTCTCATTGGTGGGAACTTGAGGAAGGCAGTTGATGGCTGTTTGTCGAGACTCCTGTCTTCTCCACTTTTCACATTGGGCAGTGGGGAGCGTTTTGTGTGATATTCATTGGCACAGGAACGGAGCATAATGGGGACCACCCGTTGCTGTGAAGTTGGAACTGCGACTAACTAACTAACTAACTAAAGGTTTCATCATCGAAGAAAGAAGTTGCATTTAAGATGTTGCTGATATGCTCTGCCCAGCGTTGAAGGATTTCTTTCTTATCGGTGACCAATGTTCCCCCATCTGTACTGAGGAGGCGAACTATGCCCGGTGATGTAGGACCATAGACCGCTTTCAGTGGGAAGTAGAAGTTTTTCATATCATGTATGTCAGCAAAGCATTGAATTTCATCAGCTTTGCTGCTCAGCCAGGCGTTGTCCCGGATGTGCCACAGTTTCTGCTGCACTACTGTCTGAATGTTCTTGAAGGCATCTTTTTTATGTTGACTTCGGGAAATTCAAATGTGCTTCCAGGAGAAGATGTTTCTCGGCCAGCAATTGGTTGATGTCTTCGGAATGTTCATCAAACCAGTCTTTATGCTTCCGGGCGGCTGGACCCAGGATTTCCATAGCAATGTTATAAATTATGTCCTTTAGTGCTCTCCACTCTGTTTCTGCATCCTGCTTAGCTGAAACATTGGACTTGAGGCGATCTTCCAGCATATTTTCAAACAACAGCTGCATTTACTTGCTGTTCAGGCGGGTGACATTTAGTTGTTGTTGTTGTTTTTTTTTTTTTTTGCATTTTTACCCCTTGAGGACGCCGCGGTGGTTTGATGTGAATGTTTATTTTCGAGATAATGAGACGATGGTCTGTCCAGCATTTGGCACCACACATGGGTTTTGTCACGCGAACGTCCTGCCTGTCACTCCTCCTGACAATGACATAGTCAATGAGGTGCCAGTGTTTCGAGCGAGGGTGCATCCACGATGTCCTATTTCTCATGGGAAGACGGAAAATTGTGTTGGTAATAAGGAGATCGTGTTCGGCACATGTCTGAAGGAGGAGGAGTCCATTTCTGTTACAATTTCCGACTCCGTGTTTTCCAATATTGCCACTCCAAGAGGTGGTGCCAATGTCTACTCTAGCATTGAAATCCCCAAGGAGTATAAGTTTGTCTCCTTTGGGAACATACGTTTATACATTGTGTAGGTCCTCATAGAACTTGTTCTTGACATCATCTTCATTGGTCATATTTGGTTCGTAGACACACACGATGGTTGCATGCTTCCTTCCATTCAGAAGGGGCAACGTAATGGCCATAAGCCTGTCGTTTATAGCCATTGGAAATCCAGCTAGTTTGCCAACGAAGGCCGATTTAATGGCAAATCCCACACCGGATTGGCGTCTTTCTTCGCTTTCCATCCACTCCAGAAAAATGTGTAGCCGGCACCTACTTCACAGAGTTGGCCTTCTTCTGCAAGTTGTGTCTCGCTCAAGGGTGCCCAGTTCTCTCTAATTCAGTGCTGTTCGTCTATCTGGACCCGACGCGATGTAACGACCGTTTAGTACCAATCTTGACGTCTTAGACAATAGCATCTGTGGAGAAGAGGTTGTGGTCACAGTTCCTAATCCCGCAAACCGCGTTCGAAACAAAGCTGCGAGAGATTTGGCAGCATATCGCCTGACGTTGGGTATTTTATAACATGGTATGGGTGCCGGTCGTTCTGAAAGCAATGGTAAAATATTGAACGTAAACTTGCCAAACTCGCAAACAGCCAAAAATTGCTTCGGTTGACTGCGACGTCATGTAAACGACATGCAACTAATTGTTTTAACATCATCACGATGAAAGCCAGATATAAAAAAAAAAAAAAGTATCATATTTATGAATTTAATAATTCATTTTCCTTTTTTCTCTTCTTCTTCGTCAATTTTTATTATTTTTTGTTTGTTTGTCCCTATTTTTGTTCTTGTTATTGTTGTTGTTATCGTTGTTGTTTCTTCTTCTTCTTCTTCTTCTTCTTCTTCTTCTTCTTCTTCTTCTTCTTCTTCTTCTTCTTCTTCTTCTTCTTCTTCTTCAACAGTGAGAGTGAATGAGTGAGCGGGAGAGTGAATGAGTGAGAGTGAATGAGTGAGCGTGAGGTGAATGAGTGAGCGGGAGAGTGAATGACTGAGCGTGAGAGCGAATGAGTGAGCGGGAGAGTGAATGAGTGAGAGTGTCTGTGTGTGTGAGTGAATGAGTGAGAGTGAATGAGTGAGCGTGAGAGTGAATGAGTGAGCGGGAGAGTGAATGAGTGAGCGGGTGAGTGAATGAGTGAGCGTGAGAGTGAATGAGTGAGCGTGAGAGTGAATGAGTGAGCGGGAGAGTGAATGAGTGAGCGGGAGAGTGAATGAGTGAGCGGGAGAGTGAATGAGTGAGCGTGAGAGTGAATGAGTGAGCGGGAAAGTGAATTAGTGAGAGTGAGAGTGAATGAGAGAGAAAGAGAGAGAGAGTGTGTGTGTGTGTGTGTGTGTGTGTGTGAGCGTACGCATGCGTGTGAGTGTGTGTATATGAAAGAATACAGAGGGAGAGAGAGAGAGAGAGAGAGAGCTGAGCAGATGCATGTCATGTAACACGCATGTTATGTAACACGCGAATCCATATGTTTGTGTATTCTCATCTGTCATATTATAAGTTAAATACCATTTGATTTTATCATGTATAATCTAAACTTATGTTCATTACTGTAGTTTGAGTGAGAGAGTGAGTGAGTGTGAATGAGAGACAGAATGAGTGAGCGTGAGAGTGAATGAGTGAGCGTGAGAGTGAATGAGTGAGCGTGAGAGTGAATGAGTGAGCGTGAGAGTGAATGAGTGAGCGTGAGAGTGAATGGGTGAGCGGGAGAGTGAATGATTGAGCGTGAGAGTGAATGAGTGAGCGGGAGAGTGAATGAGTGAGAGTGAATGAGTGAGCGTGAGGTGAATGAGTGAGCGGGAGAGTGAATGACTGAGCGTGAGAGCGAATGAGTGAGCGGGAGAGTGAATGAGTGAGAGTGTCTGTGTGTGTGAGTGAATGAGTGAGAGTGAATGAGTGAGCGTGAGAGTGAATGAGTGAGCGGGAGAGTGAATGAGTGAGCGGGAGAGTTAATGAGTGAGCGGGAGAATGAATGAGTGAGCGGGTGAGTGAATGAGTGAGCGTGAGAGTGAATGAGTGAGCGTGAGAGTGAATGAGTGAGCGGGAGAGTGAATGAGTGAGCGGGAGAGTGAATGAGTGAGCGGGAGAGTGAATGAGTGAGCGTGAGAGTGAATGAGTGAGCGGGAAAGTGAATTAGTGAGAGTGAGAGTGAATGAGAGAGAAAGAGAGAGAGAGAGAGTGTGTGTGTGTGTGTGTGTGTGTGTGTGTGAGCGTACGCATGCGTGTGAGTGTGTGTATATGAAAGAATACAGAGGGAGAGAGAGAGAGAGAGAGAGCTGAGCAGATGCATGTCGTGTAACACGCATGTTATGTAACACGCGAATCCATATGTTTGTGTATTCTCATCTGTCATATTATAAGTTAAATACCATTTGATTTTATCATGTATAATCTAAACTTATGTTCATTACTGTAGTTTGAGTGAGAGAGTGAGTGAGTGTGAATGAGAGACAGAATGAGTGAGCGTGAGAGTGAATGAGTGAGCGTGAGAGTGAATGAGTGAGCGTGAGAGTGAATGAGTGAGCGTGAGAGTGAATGAGTGAGCGTGAGAGTGAATGGGTGAGCGGGAGAGTGAATGATTGAGCGTGAGAGTGAATGAGTGAGCGGGAGAGTGAATGAGTGAGAGTGAATGAATGAGCGGGAGAGTGAATAAGTGAGCGTGAGAGTGAATGAGTGAGCGTGAGGGTGAATGAGTGAGCGGGAGAGTGAATGAGTGAGCGTGAGAGTGAATGAGTGAGCTGGAGAGTGAATAAGTGAGAGTGTCTGTGTGTGGGAGTGAATGAGTGTGAGTGAATGAGTGAGAGTGAATGAGTGAGCGTGAGAGTGAATGAGTGAGCGTGAGAGTGAATGAGTGAGCGGGAGAGTGAATGAGTGAGCGGGAGAGTGAATGAGTGAGCGGAAGAGTGAATGGGTGAGCGGGAGAGTGAATTAGTGAGAGTGAATGAGTGAGCGTGAGAGTGAATGAGTGAGCGTGAGAGTGAATGAGTGAGCGTGAGAGTGATTGAGTGAGCGTGAGAGTGAATGAGTGAGAGTGAATGAGTGAGCGTGAGAAGGAATGAGTGAGCGTGAGAGTGAATGAGTGAGCGTGAGAGTGAATCAGTGAGCGGGAGAGTGAATGATTGAGTGTGAGAGTGAATGAGTGAGCGTGAGAGTGAATGAGTGAGCGGCAGAGTGAATGAGTGAGCGGGACAGTGAATGAGTGAGCGTGAGAGTGAATGAGTGAGAGTGAATGAGTGAGCGGGAGAGTGAATGATTGAACGGGAGAGTGAATGAGTGAGCGGGAGAGTGAATGAGTGAGCGGGAGAGTGAATGAGTGAGCGGGAGAGACAGAATGAGTGAGCGTGAGAGTGAATGAGTGAGCGGGAGAGTGAATGAGTGATCGGGAGAGTGAATGAGTGAACGGGAGAGTGGATGAGTGAGCGGGAGAGTGAATGAGTGAGAGTGTGTGTGTGTGAGTGAATGAGTGAGAGTGAGAGTGAATGAAAGAGAGAGAGAGAGATTGTGTGTGTGTGTGTGTGGGACGCGCTGGCATCACTACTTTTACGTCACATACTTTTTATGTACACATTTTTCTCCATGTTTAGCCTTGTTTATGTTTACAACATTCATTTCACAATGTTTATTTTTCTTCCTATGTAAATGTATAATGCTCTTGATGAACGAAAGACGAGTGATTGGAAGGGCCGAATGTAAGACGGGCCTGCGCGCCCAATTTGTGACCCTAATAAAGTTGATTTGATTTTGATTTGATTTCAACAGTATCTCTTTATTTTTCTACAAAATGTACTTATGCTTGTATTTTGCCCTTAAACTTCTATTATAGAAAGGCGATCTGATTCAATTAGTTTATCTTGATGTGTTGAACGTAAATGAAGGAGAAAAACAAGGAGTAGAAAATAAAAACGTAATTAAAAATCCATTTTGAAGCAATTAATTGAATGTAACAGAATGCTATTGTTTTTTTCCCCCAGAGACTCCAGAAACAGGTACGATTATGTATTTTCTAATCGTCATCATAATATCAATGAACATAAAATATATATGTTGAAAGAAATAAATGGTCCAGGTACACCCATTAATGTGCATTTGGTGTATGGTGTTGTACTGATGTTTTTACAGACCACTAGACTAGTTGTGTCAAACTCAATCACTCAGCAGGCCAAAGCCCAAATCACACGTAAGGTTGCGTGCTGAACAGGATAAACATTCAAGAAGCCGAAGATTAAACCTTTTTTTAAACATTAATATAAATTAAAACAGAAAAAAATGGTGCCGTGCAGTGTCAGTCGTGTCATTACTTTAATCGACAGCAAGGGAAATTGCAATAAAGTCTTTGCCTTCTTCGATCAGCTATATTTTCAAATCAGTGGCCATCTTACAAACCCGATCAACAACATCTATTGTTTGTGTCTTCGTTATTCAAAACCGTATTTCTGCTAGGGCTTTACCTGTGCAAACATCTGCTTTTTGTCTGAACACAAGACTTCACATATTTTCACCATGCAGAGCTTCAGAAACTCTCCTTCTGTAAATGGTCGGCCTGATTTTGCGATCTCCTTCGCCATAATCACACTTGCTTTCACAGCAGCTTAAGTTTGTGATTTTGCTTTGGTGAAAAACATATGCTGTGATGATAGATGTCTCATCAATTCTTCTACCTTGTGTAGCTTTTGCTCTGCATTCAGGCTGTTTAACATGTCTTGATGTTTAGTCTCATAGTGCCATCTCAGACTATATTCTTTGATCACAGCCACATTATCTTAACAAATTAGACACACAGGTTTACCGCCAATATCAGTAAACATCTATTCAGCCTCCCAGCTGCTTTGAAAGGATCTGTTTTCAGAATCAACTTTTCGCTTGTGCTTCTACCGACAGACGCTTGATTGATGTCAGGTTAGCCGTAGCGGGAAAATGTGATGTAATATCCGGGCAATACAAATCTTTCATTTCTAATGCGCGAAATCCAAAACGAGCAACTGAACGTTGCTAGATCACTATAACGACGAACATCCACTCCCTATATAACTTTTTTTTCCCCGCTTATTCTGATCGAAGAGAGAACGCTCTCAAGAAGTCTATGATTTGGCGAGGCTGCTAATTAGGGAATTTGCTTTGCACTTTATTTCGTGGCCATTAAAACATATGTTTGCCTAAAATTCTCTCTCGGGCCGAATATATTTGTAGGTCGGTTGAGACCTCTCTGGCCTGATATGATGGTACGCTAGGACTGATGTGGCCAGCGGGCCTTAAGTTTTACATATGTGCACTAGACACTCTGTAGCTGAGGTGTTGAATATCATGCAGGTCGAGTAAAATACAATAACAATACTTCAGGCAATACACATTTTGCATATTTTCCTCTTTCTCCTCCTCTTTCGCCTCCTCTTTCTATGCATCTTCAACTTCCTCTTCCACTTCTAATTCCTCCTCCAAAGTCTTCTTCTTCTTCTTCTTCTTCTTCTTCTTCTTCTTCTTCCTCTTCTTCTTCTTCTTCTTCTTCTTCTTCTTCTTCTTCTTCTTCTTCTTCTTCTTCTTCTTCTTCTTCTTCTTCTTCTTCTTCTTCTTCTTCTTCTTCTTCTTCTTCTTCTTCTTCTTCTTCTTCTTCTTCTTCTTCTTCTTCTTCTTCTTCTTCTTCTTTCTTCTTCTTCTTCTTCTTCTTCTTCTTCTTCTTCTTCTTCTTCTTCTTCTTCTTCTTCTTCTTCTTCTTCTTCTTCGTCTTCTTCTTCTTCTTTTTCTTCTTCTTCTTCTTTTTCTTCTTCTTCTTCTTCTTCTTCTTCTTCTTCTTCTTCTTCTTCTTCTTCTTCTTCTTCTTCTTCTTCTTCTTCTTCTTCTTCTTCTTCTTCTTCTTCTTCTTCTTGTTCATTCTCATTTATTTCTCTTGCTGTTGTGTCATCTGACGCATAATAATTTGCCATTAGGGAAGATGACAATATGTGTTTACGATTTAAATTTGAAAAAGAAGAATATAGGCCAGGAACAAGAACATGGCAAGCATAAGTAGAAGTTAAAGTTCACTTTTCAATATAAACGTATGTCATGTTTTATTTTCCAGTTGTATGTGTGGGCTACACAACAGGTAAGTTGTACTTTTACTATTCGTAAGTATAAAAAAACAGTGACACATTCTTTTCTTCTCCTACTGTTTTTACTACTAGGACTAATACAACAACAACAACAACAACAATAAATACTACTATTACTATAACTACTACTACTACTACTACTACTACTACTACTACTACTACTACTACTACTACTACTACTACTACTACTACTACTACTACTACTACTACTACTACTACTACTACTACTTTTACTACTACTACTACTACTACTACTACTACTGTCCCTACTACTACAACTACTACTACTACTACTACTACTACTACTACTACTACTACTACTACTACTACTACTACTACTACTACTACTACTACTACCAATACTACTACTACTACTACTACTACTACTACTACTACTACTACTACTACTACTACTACTGTCCCTACTACTACTACTACTACTACTACTACTACTACTACTACTACTGTCCCTACTACTACTACTACTACTACTACTACTACTACTACTACTACTACTACTACTACTACTACTACTACTACTACTTCTACTACTATTACTACTACTACTACCACATATAAAGTGCCGTTGTTGTTATTGTTGGTTTTGTTCTTCTTCTAATTCCAATTAGCTTCTTCTTCCTACGCCTCCTTAATCTTGTTATTGTTTAACTTTTTTCTTCTTCTTCATATGTGATTAGACTTAAGCACTTTCTTCTGATTCGGAACGCAATGCCAACTGCTGAACGAACAAAATGCCTAGAAAAGCAATACGATGTTCGTGACGTCCTGCAGTAGAACATGCAACATTTAGATATGTGATGGAAGTAAGGATGTGTCTTCAAACAACCCATATAAGATAATGTAGATAACACACAGAAGAACAAGAAAATAATTAGAAAAGCTTTTGTAGTAAATGTATACCGCTACACTGAAGAATTAGAATACGTATCTCGTTCACTAGAGTACTAGATATAATCGAATTTCATTTTTTTCCAGCTGAGCCAGACACTCCAACAGGTACGATTTTATACTGTTTTAAAGTTTTCAAACCAAGACAAATGTTGGTGAACTAGTTTTTGTAAAACAATAAACTACAATTTAATGCGCATATTGGCGGATTGGGCAATTTATGTTGAACACATAATCCTGTATGTGGTTATCATTACGCCGGAAGTAGGGCATTTAAAAAAAACATAATCATATTTATGAATGTAAGAATTCATATTTTTATTATCTTCTTCTTGTTCATGGATTTATAATTACTGTTGTTGTTAATTGTGTTGTTGTTGTTGTTGTTGTTGTTGTTGTTGCTGTTGTTGTTGTTGTATCTATTCCTCTTTTTCTATGTTTTTCTTCCTCTTCTGTTTACTTTTTCTTCTTCTTATCCTGTCCTTTGATCTAAATCTACTGTTGTTTGTTTTTTGCCCATAAACTGTATTAAGAAAAGACACCTGATAAGATGAGTATATCTGGATGTTGTCGACGCAATGAAGGAGAAGAATATAACTGAAAATAAAATATATGTATAAAAGATGTAAATGGTCCAAGTACACTCATTAATGCCTATTAGGTGTATGGTGTTATACGGATGTTTTTGTAGATCACTTGTCACTCTGTGTTTGATGTGGAAAGCACAAACTAGTTTGGGAAAATGCAAACAACAATACTAAAAAAAGGTATCTCGTTCACTGGAATGCTAGATAGACTTCACACAAAGAAATTGAAGTAAATATTTCAATGCAATCGAATTGCATTTTGTTTTCAGCTGAGCTAGAAACTGCAACAGGAATCATGTTATATTTCCTAATATCTATCCCAATTTGTTTATTACGTCACCATTACCCCTTCCCCTTTCAACTTCAAGGAGACGTTATAGAAGGGTCCATCACCGGCACAGAATGATAGTCATGTGACTAGTCAACCACCAAAGCAGCTGACCATGGTTTTAACCTCACAATCACCTTCGGATTTACCACAAAACAAATATGAATGTTTTTATAGACAACTAGCCACTCTGTATGTGGTGTTTGGGGTATCGTGAGTGTCGGTGTATAAAGCTATGTGTTCTTTTTCTGTTTTGTTTTTTTCGCATATCCTTTACAGGGCATCGCTTATTCTTGTTCTTGGTCTGTTTCTCTGTCTATTGTTATTCTTCTAATTGATCTTTGCTTCTTCTTCCTACACCTCCTTATTGTTGTTAATTTTCTTTTTCTTCTTCCCCTTGTTCTTTGCATACACTTAAGCACTGACTTCTGTTTCGGAAAGAAATGGCATCTAGTTATGGAAATATTGCCCAGAAAATCAATGTGATAGTCATCATGACGTCTGGAAAAAGAACATGCAACATTTAGATGTGAGATGAAAGTATGAATTTGTCTTTTAACATTTCATGGAAGATAATGCTGATAACACATGGAAGTAAAAGAAAACACGAGACAAACGTCTGTAGTAAAGTTATACCAGAACTTCGAAGAATTGAAAGAATTATCCCGTTTACTAGATAGATGCCACACAAAGAAGTTGAAGTAAATATTTCAATGTAATATAATTTCTTTTTATTTTCAGCTGAGCCAGATACTCCAACAGGTACGATTTTATACTGTTTTAAAGTTATCAAAACAAGACAAATGTTGGTGAACTAGTTTTTGTAAAAAAATAAACGACAATTTAATACGCATATTGGCGGATTGGGCAATTTATGTTGAACACATAATCCTATATGTGGTTATCATTACGCCGGAAGTAGGGCATTTAAAAAAAAACATAATGATATTTATGAATGTAAGAATTCATATTTTTATTATCTTCTTCTTGTTCATGGATTTATAATTGCTGTTGTTGTTAATTGTTTTGTTGTTGTTGTTGTTGTTGTTGTTGTTGTTGTTGTTGTTGTTGTTGTTGTATCTATTCCTCTTTTTCTATGTTTTTCTTCCTCTTCTGTTTACTTTTTCTTCTTCTTATCCTGCCCTTTCATCTAAATCTACTGTTGTTTGTTTTTTGCCCGTAAACTGTATTAAGAAAAGACACCTGATAAGATGAGTATATCTGGATGTTGTCAAAGCAATGAAGGAGAAGAATATAACTGAAAATAAAATATATGTATAAAAGATGTAAATGGTCCAAGTACACTCATTAATGCCTAATAGGTGTATGGTGTTATACGGATGTTTTTGTAGATCACTTGTCACTCTGTGTTTGATGTGTAAAGCTCAAACTAGTTTGGTAAAATGCAAACAGCAATACTAAAAAAAAGATATCACGTTCACTCGAATGCTAGATAGACTTCACACAAAGAAATTGAAGTAAATATTTCAATGCAATCGAATTGCATTTTGTTTTCAGCTGAGCTAGAAACTGCAATGGGAATGATGTTATATTTCCTAATATTTATCATATCTGTTATTTC